>NW_023591040.1:0-32826 GCF_014843425.1 Jatropha curcas | reverse complement strand
ATCTTTCGTCAAAACATTGAGTTCAGTATCTATATTATTAGCTCCTGCAGAAAAGGTAGGAGAAGGAGGAGGAGATGGAGGTCTTTCTACTGGAATAGTATATATTGGCCTGGAAATGGCATTTTGGTAGTTTATTATTTGGAGGTTGGTTTCAGGTTTCTTAGCCATGTCTGGTGGTTGGGTTTAGTAGATTTTTGAAATGGAGTGTCTATGTAGGTCTGGTGGTTGGGCTTGGTGAATCTCTAAAATGGAGTGTCTATGACTGTCTGATGGTTGGGCTTGGTGAATCTCGGAAACGGAGTGTCTGTGTGGCTGGATATATTGGTATGTTAAATAAGTAAGGTAGAACACTGGAGGAACTAAGCCTGAATGTCTAGATGGTTGTGGACCATAATATGTGCCATGAATGATTGAGGGGGGTTTTGAAGGTTGGTAAATGGTATATGATATTGAGGTTTCATCTGAGCTTGTAGACATCCTATCAAAAGATAAACTAATCTTTCCATCAAGGTACTGGGTAATCTGTCTAATATTGGTATTTGGCTTTGGAAGTGATTCAATGGTGGGTTTGGTGATTCCTTCTAGGGTCCACTCTTTTGGGAGGTCAATATCTTTTCATTTGATGGATCTTGGGATCACAGTGTTTGCTCACAAGAAATCTGTTTATAAGAGTAAGGTTTTGACAGGCTTTTTCGCAAGTGCACGAAATCGCAAACAAGTAATAAAAATGAGTAGAGTATCATTCCCACGAGGATTGTATACCAAGTACCAAATTGTGTTAACCTACTATTATTTAAACGATAATAAAGAGAATTATTTTAAGAGATTAAATTAAAAGAAATAAAAGAAAATAAAAAAATCAAGCAAGACAATCTGATGAAAAGGAAATCAAGGATTAAAAACTACTAGGGATTTTGATTTCACTTAATTCTATCCAATTTATTCTATTAGTTTGATAATCATTTTTAATTGTTCAAGTAGGGGAAACAACCCTAAAATCACTAACAATCTCTCTCGATGTATTGTTAGCTATTTTAACCCGGTCTAATTACTTATCTTCTATTTTAACCCGTACTTATCTTCCAATAGCGCAATCAAACATGAATTAATTCATTAAATTTTATGGCTTGCTTATGAATTCATAACCTAAGGTCGTTAACTTATAAAAATCCCCCATGAGTCAAACCATATAGCTTCTGCATCAAGTTATTATTCTTATGTAATTTATTATCTTTTTCATATCAAAAACCCTTCTCCTGATTGTGATTAATGGAATAAATCAATCTAAGGGAGAAACTCTACCTGGAAGCATTAAGTTCAATAATAAATTATACCTTGAACAAAGAAAAGCAAATCTGATATTATAAATTGAAATCGAAATTAAGCCGAAATTAAGCTACATCAAATCCGCTAGTATGAGAGTTTAGTTTGACCATAGTAATAAATAAAACTCAATTGTTACTTGTAAATATCTAATAGAGAATAACAAACAACAAGAGAGTTTAGAAATAAAAACTAGTCAACAATAGGATTGAAACAGCTTCCTTGAAATCTTGACACCATCTTGGCTTCCTTGAATCTTGACACCAATCTTGAACACTTGAAGTCTTGAAGAGAGAAAACTATGTAGAAAATAATAGAACAAGAGATGGAATATACAATGAATGGATTCGACCTCCGACCATGACTAGTCTCTCTCTTTATATAGACTTTCTGGAATATCTTCGTGTTCATTTAGAAAAGTGAATCTCTATTGAGTAAGAAATCTTTTGGAGATATGAACCTGTTTAGACTTTTTATTTCTTCCTAATTAGGACTCTCTCAGCATTTAAATAGGAGTTAAACTTGATTGGTACGTCAGAAAAGCATCTCATGCGGGTTCGTGCAAGCGGCACGGGCTCGGATTGTTTTTTTCGGCCCAATATGAAGTCAGGCATTCAACACAAGCGTGTTATACGGCACGGCTTGGACGTGCTAGCCTCTGCTTAGGAACACTCTTTTCTGTATTTTGGCTGGTTTTCTATAAAAATGCAACAAAATTCTCCAAGATCAAGGGAAATGTGATTCAAGGAAGTTTTAAACAAAAACATAAATAAAAATAAATTAAAGTAATTAAAAATATTAAAAATCCTAATAAAAAACTATATTAAAATACTATAAAAATAACGCCTATAAGGTTTCTCCTTTTTTGCAGTGAACTAAAGCATTAGATGCAAATGCTGTCATCATGGTTTTATAATGTATCCTGAAAAATCAAAGCAATGGGAATAGAACCAGGAAACATCTTGTAGTTATGAGTTTTAATTTGCAAAACCAAACAATCAAGAATATTTTGATCCCTCAAAGAGACTATAAGATTTGAATAACAATCAAAAGAGATTGGACCATTGCACAAACTTGACTCAATAGAATTGAGAAGGGAATCCTCGAAATCATAAAATCTTATATCTCTCAAAACGTAAAGGATGGAAGTATTCAAACCTTCTTTGGTTAAGGGCTTGATCCCTACTTGGACGAAACAAATGTGAATGTACTCATACTTTTTTCTCTTTATGCCTATTGAGAGATTCTTTAGATAGGAGTTTTATGGTTTCAAAAGGATTGAGGATTTGAATATCTCTTTCTTCAGTTTTGATGGTGTAATCTGTTTTGAAGATATTAAACCCTTATTGTCGGTATATTTGCTCTTTTTTGCACTTTGGGATTTTCCAATCATCAATTCTTTTTTCAAAATCTTCAATAATAATTTCTTCACTATTCACTATTTTCTTTCCATTTGTATTAGAGGTAGAAATGTCAGAAGAGATGGAGAGATTTCTATTGGAGATATTCATGATTTCTTAGCACTGCTTAGCTCGAATGCTTCTCCAGTAATAGCAATCTGACCAACGGTTTTACTACCTCTCTAGGACTTACGACCGGGACCACTCACCCTCGTCAGAACCCTCACACTATAGTCAAATAGAATTGAGGAGGACAGGAGTAAGCCCAATGAATAATCACTCTATTCCCCCAAGCTTTGATACCAAAGAGGAAGAAGGATCGAAAGAATAGAGAATAGATTGAAACCTAATATATAATTGAAACCTAAATATATATATATATATATATATATTATATATATATATATATATATATATATATATATAATATATATATCTCGTAAAAGAATATATCTTGTAAAAGAAAAAAATTAAAATCAATTTTTTAGGTATAACAGATGAGGTGTAATGAGGGATAAAAATAAAAATAATGTTATAAGTCCAGTAAATTTTCCTAGTATTATGAATAATATAAAAAAATTAAAAATTTTAAATGCTTAATTATCTATTAATGATAATTTTTGAAATAAAATTTAATTGGTTATCACTAAATTATTTTAGAATGTTTTAAATTTTAGTAAGAACACTGTTGAAAATCTCATTCTTTCCAATATTTCCATCTTTATATATTGTATAGAAAAACTAACTAAATCTATGCAAAAACTAACAAACATTGTTTTACTAACTAAAATAACAAAAGAAACTGCAGCCAGTGGGTTAGAACTCAGGTCCAGTTACTTAAGAAGTAAAAGTAACTTACCAGTAGACTACCATCCTAATTGGTTACCCTCAAACACATACAGGGGGTGGCTGGCTTCGTCACTGTATTTTCTCACATGCTCAGGATCGTTTAACTTGGACTCTGACACATTGACATGACTTCGAATAAGCACAAAAAATTAGTACTAACACATTCAAGTATCTTCTTGACCAATCATGATGGACACACTTTACTAAGTTGGAAAATTATAGTCCTCGATTGAGAATCTAACTATTTTTGTCGTCTTTAAATATATTTTTTTTATCATATGAATAAAAATCAAATAGAATAATAATTTTTTTAAGCAAAATATTCACTTTTTTTCAATATTAGCTTATACGCGTGCATTGTAGGTGTGTTTCATAAGAATTCAAATAAAGCTAAAAGGCAAAATGCATAGGTTTTCCCAAAAGTTTACCGGATTTGTTTTGTGGTACTTTAAATTTACTGAATATCTATTATAATTTTATATTTTTATATTTTAATAATAATTATATTTTTTATTAAAATGAAATAACTCTATTAGAGTTTAATCATTCACTTTTACATTATATTTTAGTGAGGGGTATAACTATTAATAAAATATAAGAATGTATGATCATAATAAGATCCCATAAATTAAAAGTATTACAAAATAAATTGTGTAAATTTTAAAAATAAATTTATGCATTACCCCAAAAACCAAAATCAATTAAATAATAATATGAATTCTTAATATTTCAATTATAGATTTGAATCCGTTTGACCAAATATTTTTAATTAATAGTTAAAAATGCTCTAAAGGACTTTGAAAAAAAATATCTACCTAATAGAATTTGAACCTTTACTCATTATTTATGGAATCCATCTATAAATTTAAATTTTTGTGTTTGCTATAAAAAAATCGAAAAGTTAAATCTACGAATCTAATTTTATGTATTTGAATATAACTAAACCAAAATTTATTAAAAATGTAAAATTTTCGAATGAATTCTACGAATTTAAACAATTTAAAAATTTATGATAAAACTTCGCACCCTCCTAACCTTAAAAAATTATTATGTCAATAATATTTTTAGGAATAAAAATAATTAAATTCTTAAATTTTAAATTTAAAAAATTAATTACATATCAAGGGATAATCTAGTAGTAAGTGTATATATCTGGATTTGAATCTCCCTGTCCGATAAAAAAAATATATATTGAAAAAGGGACCGATAAAAAAAAATATATATATATATAATATATATATATATTATATTAATAATATATATATATATATATTTACAAGAAATATATAATTTACAAGAAATCAATTCCACATTTTGAGTTGGGAGCATTAATTAATTTGTAAAATTGGGAACCTAAATCCTCGGGCATAAAGAGAGACCCAGATTTTGAGCATGTGAAAGTGTTGAGAGGTCGAAACGTGTTAAGGTTAAGTGCAGTGTTAGTGAGGTAGAACGTAGAAGCAGCCTCCGAACTGAAAAAGGAAAGCTGTGGGACACCCTATATCTTAACCCACCCTTTTGACACCACTGGTCCTATGGACAACTTTTAGTAGGCCCCTCGCCCCTTGTAATAGTCTTTTTGACTTGTTGCCTCCAGCCTTTTGGAACACAAAAGGGGCGATGATGCACCACTTGCAAAAAGATAAAATTCTTACTCCTCCAATTTTTTTTTTTTTTTTTTTTTAAAAGAAAAGACATGAAGGAATGATTGGGTTATATCTAGGGATGTAACAGTGTGTGTCTAGGGATGGCAGTGGTCGGGTATAAATCAGGCATTGCATTACCATTCTCGTCTCATGAAATAAGATGTATTGCCCGCTCCACCATCCGCCTCATTATGGGTCGCAGTGGGCGGGGCATGGATCGGGTCGAATACATCTATTTAAGAAAATCTGAATTTTTATTTTTTAAGTTTTTATTATTACGCCCATTTGATTTGCACATATATTTTTATTGCGATTATAATATATATTATTTAATATTATATATTTATCTATGTTAATAAAAAATATATAAACATATATGATAAAAATAATGTAAATAAATAAAAAGAAACAGAACTATATAATTGAATGTTCATTATACACATAATGAAAATAAGAAAGTTTATATTTCCATTTCAATATGATAAATAAAAGAAAAAAAAGTCAAAAATTAACTTTTGAGCATATCAATTGTAAACCGACTGCCAAAAATAGGGAAAATAGATATTGAAGAAGAACCAAACAAATAGAAAAATATAAAAATTAAATAAAAAAAAAACACAAATTGAAAGAGGATTGTGATTTGCTTTGTTACATGCAATTTAATTGGCAACAACAGAAAAATCCAAAGCAACGAATTCATAGAGAAAATTGCTTTGAAGACTTTATTTAATGTTTGAACTTTGATGACATTTGAACTACTAGGTCATTAAATTAGGTCAAGTTTTTTATTTATATGTTTAAAAGCTTAAATAATTAAAATTTTAATCATATCGGATTTAGAACGGATTATGTATTATCCACTATTGATCCAACTCCATAACGAGTATTTTTTTTTTTTTAATATTCACCCATTCCATTTATTAAATGAATCGGGTAAAATCACTATATTGGAATCGGATCAGAGCACATATTTATTAGGTGGGTTAAATTACCATCATAAGTATATTTTTAACTGGTATTATTTAAATTCAGAAAAGCTCATTACAGTTTGTTTTCTATTTTTATTTTTTCTTTTTTATAATAAAAATTGTATTTAAAAAATAGTTGAAAAAAATAAATAAATATTACTTTTTATGATTTTCACATGTTAATAAATAATAAACATATATTTTGATAACACTTTCACTGTAAGTATTACTATTAGTAGTTATGTTTTTTTTTTTTTTTTTTTAGATTTTTTTTTTTTTATGTTTTTTTTTTTTTTTTTTTTTTTTTTTTTTTCTTCTTATCTCAAGAAGATATCTCAGCGATGTTCCTTTTGATTTTATTCTGTTAAGAAATTTTTATCAGGTTTTTTCACTTAACCTTTTCAAATTAGGTTAGGGTGTATTGAGGAGCCTGTTGACTCAGGTTAGATTACTTGCATAAGTTAAATTTTTTTAAATATATTTTATTATAATAAAATAAATTAGTTTCGCTGATAAAAAAAATATTAGTAGTTGCTCATATACATGGATGTTTCAGCAATGATTTTTTTTTTTTTTTGATGGGTTAAAATAAAAGTGGAAAATTTTATTTGTTTCTTTTGGTTATGTGTCCTTTGGTGAGCTTGAGAAGTTTATTAAGAGTTGCTAATATACGCTTCATAAGTTTATATCTGTCCTTTGGCATGTCTTTTTGATCCACCTCCCAATATTAAAATGTAATCAAATCCTACTAAATTGCTGCAGCTTCAAAGATGCTTTCTTCATTTTTTAAATCCCACTCGTGAAATTGGATCATCTTAAAGAAATAGGAATTAATACTTAACTATAAGTTATGTTGGAAGTGAAAAAGTTAATCACCAATTTTTAGCTACCACTACTCATACTTATTTAGAATTTTATTCTTTATATCTGTCTCAAATTTTTATAAATATTTATTTGAATATTATTAATAAATATTATTACTCATACTAGTCCTAAATCCGTTTCATTTAAAAATTGGTAAAATATTTATAAATTTTAAATTACCCGAACTTATTTAATATAATGAGTAATAAATTGTTGACTAAATTAATGAAAATAGAATTTTTCTTTTTTAAATATTCATTTTAACATTTTTTTTAATGAATGATTAAAATTACTCTTATTTCAATAAAAAATTATTGTTTCTTGATTTAGTCCATAGGTAAATGCAATCGTAGCCATAAAATTTATTATCTATATCTATTTAAAACCTATTTATAAGTATTAAATTTACAATAGGCGAATAGGAGGCAATGGATACATGAAAATAGCTGCCACCTGTTTCATCCCTACTTATAAATTGAATTGGTATCACAGAGGAAGCAAACTTATTTTGTTAAAAAAAATACCTTTTTAACAAAAAAGAAATTAAAAATAAAAATTTGATGGCCTCTTGAGAATGAATATACCACTTCTCAACTGCAATTTTAACAGTAATGTCAAATAAAATTTATATTAACATATGTTCAACTTCCCCGATGATTCCTCAATTGGAATCCTATTATCATATGTAATTCTATTACCATCAAATAGAACCTTCAAATTTAAATTCTGTGTACTTATGTGTTGGGTCAAGAGTCAATTTTATCTTGAGATTTTGATGATTATACGAAATAAATAAATTTAATATTCTTGTATGTGCTAATATTATTTTATGCAGATTTTTTAAATATGTAAATTATTGAAGAAATGAAGTTCCTACAACCCAAGACTTAAGTTCTACAACCCAAGTTCCTACAACCCAAGACTTTTATTTGAAGACCATGAAGATTAATGAAGATATTTTCTATTGGTTAGTATTATAATAAGTCTTAGGAAATTATTGGAGCATAGAAAGTAAATAATTTTATAAGCACAAATCTATTTTATCTCTCTGTAAAAATTATTTTGAAATGTTTTTGAATAAATTTATTAAGAGGATATAGCAAAAATCTTTACTCTTCACGTTTTCCCATTTAAAATATCTTTAGAGTAAATATACTTGGTGGCTATTAAATGAAATTCTGCAAAAAGCTGTTTTTGATTTATCACAGCTGTCATTTCTAATACAGCTGGCTGTTTCTGCTGTAAAAGTTACATTATTTTCTAAACTAAACCTTTCACCTCCAAACCTTGAGTGTGTGAATATTAAATGTGGTCTGATAGCCTTTTTAATTGCAACCTATGCATTACCTCTTTAGTTTAAAAATGTCAGAAACTTCATTGCTCATTAAAGAAAAAACAATCTTAACGTTAACTTATAAGAGATTATCATCTTTTCATATAAAAACTCTTTCCTCTTTTGAAAAACCGATTCTTTCCTCTTTTAAAAAGAATGGATTTTTCAAAAGAGTATGAGTCCATTGTTCAAAGTTTAAATCTCTCAAAGCTCTCTCTTCAATTCCCCTATTTCTTTTCGTCTTTTTACTTCAAGAAAAATTTTTAAGAGAAAAGAAAATTTTATAACAACGTTTTCTGAAGAACAGTTCTGATCTTTAAATCTGTTTTCTAAATCTGTTTTCTGTTCTTCTTGTGCTTATATTTGCATTTCTCTCTGTCTATATAGCTCTGTCTATATAGATTCTGTAATCTATTGTAGAATAGGCTCTTTATTTTGAAAAAAATTTTTGTGTAATAGCCTAGGTGAAAAAGCTATGGAGTAATAGATTATCAACGCGACCTTCTCCTTGTGTGAAATTCTAATGTCTTTGATTTGAGTTTCTGTTTTCTGTAAAAACAGAAAGGGTTGAGGTTAATTAGAATTTGAAATCTTAGTGGAAATAAAAGTTAGATCTAAGGTGCTAATGTCTTGATTTGAGTTTCTGTTTTCTGTAAAAACAGAAAGGGTTGAGGTTAATTAGAATTTTTGGAAAATCTAGTGGAATAAAAGTTAGATCTAGGTGCTGATCTATTTTCTTGTATTGTCGGTTTGTCTCTTACCCTTGAGAAGAGATAACATAGTGGAGGATCTCAAGATGAGTCTTGGGGAGTGGACGTAGGCGAGTTAATGTCGAACCACTATAAATCTCTGTGTTTATCTTCGTTTATTTTCTGAAGTTCTGCTTGATTATATTCTATTTAAATAACTGTTAATCTATTCAGAAATGCAAAGTTGTTAATGAGTTTCTGATTCTAAATGTGAATAAGTTTTATCTCTGTGGAACATTAAAACTCTGAATTTCTGTATTGTGATTATAGCAGGTTCTAATCTGTCCTTCTATATTCAGTGTATTTCATAATATGAATTATAATCAGTTTTCTAATCTTATTTAAAGCTTTGTGAACCAGCTCTAAAATGAAATAAATGTTTTTCACAGAATCTTTTTAAAATAGCAATAAGCTTTGTGAAGCTGTTCTAATCGCAATAGCTATTTTTCACAGAGTCTTTCTAAACTTGCTTAAAGTTTTGTGAAGTAGATCTAAATGAAATAACTACTCTTCATAGAGTTATTCTAAAATGGCTTAAACTTTGTGAAACAGTTCTAAATGCAATAATTATTCTTCACAAAGTCTTTCTAATCTTGCAATAAGCTTTGTGAGAAAGTTTTAAACTTGATAACTAACTCTTACAAATGTTTTCTAATTCCGCTGCAACAGAATTCTGATTTTTGTTTTTAAAAGTTAAATTTTTAGAAAACTCAATTCACCCCCTTTTAGGTTGTGCCATACATAAACGAGACTCACATTATGAGTTGTGGCTCAATTGGCAACGCAGACTGGATGCGTAGAAACAGCTCTCGAATTCGATGTCACTAAACGCATCTGCAATGAGGGACAAGAAGTCCTAACTGTGACTAAATCCTGAGTCAGATATCGGTGGTTTACCCAAAAAAACAAAATTTGATTCTATGTAGAGTAATAATGCAGATAAGTAAAAGGAAGAGGCACTAATCCAAAGAATAAGATCAATGTGCAGTGAGACCGAGAAAAATTTCAAAAATTCTTCTCATGTTTCAAGATTCTTTATATATATATATATATATGATAGCTAGATGTAATACTATTCTTCCAACCTCGTACGATTCCTAAATTATAAACATCATGAAGAAGCATAGAAATTTTATCATATTTCCCCTATACATATCTATTATATCCAATCCTGTCTATATAATAGCCAAGCCAAAAGAAGGCTCATTATGGAGGCACATCAGCTACTTTCTTTTTTCACCTTTTTTTTTTTTTTTTTTTTTTTTCACCTTTTTTTTTTTTTTTTTTCAATTTGACTGGAGTCCCTAATTAGGTATGGACCATAGAGCTTCTCAAACCGTTAGTTTCATTTCATAAAGTAAAAAAAAAAAAAAAAAAAAAAAAAAGAAAAAATTTTTTCCCCTTTTTTTTTTTTTTTTTTCAATTTGACTATCCCTAATTAGGTATGACTATAGTTCTCAAACCGTTAGTTTCATTTCTAAAAAGAAAAAAAAAAAAAAAGTGAAACTTAAAAATACTAATTTCGGTTTGGTTTTATACTAAACCAAAATTAAACATCTTGTTTCAAGGTTTTTTTATTATTTTAGTTTTGAATCATGAATAATAATAATATTTTTATTATTGAAAAAAAATAATTTTAATAAAAAGTCTTAAATTTTATTTTAAAAAATTATAAGAAAACAAAAATTGAGAGTTAATGGTATTTAATTTTACAATTTATTTTCTGTTAATAAGGTTTCAAACCGCAATCATAATTGTAAACTAAAATTGCCGATTTCGATTTTGAAAAAATGAAAAATTAAAATTAAATTGTACGATTTCGATTGTTTTAGAATTGAAAACTATTAGTTATAATCTAATTTTTATTCTAATTGATTCAGCTCTGGTTAGATTTCAATTTGAAATTGAAGTGCGGTTATTCTTGCTCCTAATTATTAATAATTAATGATATTCAACTAATGATAATTGTGAACTATTGTTAGTGTGGAAAACTACTTTTGGTTAGCAATGGACTTGAAAGTGGGATGCCTGCATGCTAGATACTTAGTATGCCAAGTAAAAATATTAATTAGTACGTCCTCTGATTTCTAACTCAAAACAAATTTATCTAGTCTCTATATAATAAAAATGGGTCTTTATTTTTGTTTGATCTTTATTTTATTAATATAAACATTTCTTAATTAATATAATATGTCTTTATCTCTTTTATTTTTATTTTATATTATTATTACAATAAAATGAATATAATATAAGTAGAAACGTTTTGATTGAATTGAAACCCTTAATTGGCTTTAAAAAATAACTTTATTAACTTTATGTCCAACAGATTGTCGAGGACTAAGCTAAATTTTAGTAAAAGGCATTTCATTATTACATAGGTTGAAGTTTAGGTTTTTATTTTTTTTTCTGTTTTAAATTAAAATATTTAACTTCACAAAATGGGTTGTGCTAATTTAAGGATGGCGAAATCTATAATCTATCTATTTATGATTTATACTATATATAGATTTGGAATGGCGAAATCTATAATCTATCTATTTATAATTTATACTATATATAGATTTGGAATATGGAAAATAATGAGATTTTCAGTAGTGCTCTTATTGAGATTCGAATATCCTAAAATAATATTAGTAATGAGCAGTTAGAAAATTATATTCTATTACTTGATTGGATATAATTTATTAAAAATTTTTTTAAATAAATACATATAGATTTTTAAGCATTTCAAATTTTAAACTTTATTTTTTTAAAATTTATTTCTAATAAATATATATGATAACCAGACATTTAAAATTTTTTATATTTTATTTTTTAATAAAACTGGAAAAGAATAACAAAATAAAGTTGGCGAAGTGGCGGAGCATGGCCGAGACTGAAGTGGCGACACATTGGTAGGTCTTGAATGAAATGGGTATTGAAAATAGTATCAGGCCGACTAAAGATTGGTATTGGTAGAAAAAAAAGAAAAAAGAAAAAAGAAAAAAGAAAAAAAGAGAGAGATTCTCATATCAAATACTCAAAAACCCTAAAATCCTTCTAATTTCATTTCAAGTTCTTCGGAAAAAGATATATTTTTTATCAAATGATTGTAGTCTTTGTAAAGCCATTGTTCATCACCATCTTCACTGTCTCACTTCCTTGCCGACATTTGTCTATCTCCTTCAAATGTGCTGCTTTAAAACCTTTGATCTTTATAATGCAAGGGAGAAATTAGACATATAGAGTGTTAAAAGGATTGTGGAGTGCTTCAAGGACATCTTGCTAGTATAGCTTGTTATTATTAATTTTATTATTTTTTGTAGAAGAAAAAGAAAGTACATGATAATAGAGATTGAGCATCAGGAAAATTTTTGTTAGGGTTACTGGCGTTGGAGAAAGAGAGAGATAAGGGAAAGGAAAAAGGAAATAGTGTAGGGAAGGATAAAGAAAGGATTTTAGCCCATATATAATTCTTGCCCATTTTCAATTGTTGTCGTAAATACGAAGAGAAAAATATATACCTTTAATTATTATTAATCAGAAATTCTTGGAGGAATTTATATGTATGTAATAATTCTCTTTTGTTTGGTATTTTTTTTTTTTATAAGTAATAATAATTATCACTTTTGAAAATCTAATTGTATTAATTATATATTATTAGATATTAAATTGATATTATATCTCATTGAATATGAATTTTTATAATTTTTTGGTTATTTTTTTTAAATAATATTTATTTAATAATTAAAACGTGAAAACAAAGAAAATTAATAAAAGACAATTTAAGTAAAGGATGGATAGTAAAATAACTGATAATAATTAATAAATAATTATATTTCCTATTTAATGGAAGTGTTTAAATGTTTATGTTTAATTTTATATGTTTAAATTTAATTTTTGTTTATATTTAGTTTTAACAATAAATACTCATAAAAATAAAATAAAATTATTTTCGCATTAAAAACACATAAAATAATTTATTCTGCTCATTTTTATTCTTATATCAATATAAAAGCTTCAAATAAAAAACGCTGTAAAATAGCGGCAAGATAAATTCAATAATAATAATTATTTAAACAACATATAAATATTCACAACTAATTTATATATATAATTGAATGGGTCTCCAAAAAGCCTATTTGTTTGCTTATGCTCCTTTAATTAATTACCTTCACTTGTTTTAAAATTCTTTTTTCCAAACCAAAACATAAAAACAAGAAAAATACAATATTTCGAATTCTTTTATATTTGTCTGTTTTTCCTTTTTTTTCCAATTAAGAGATTTATTTAATTTAAGGAACGGTTTCTATGTCAACTAAAATAATTTGAAAAAACGCATTTAACCATGAAAAATATTAAGTATGATTTTTTGAGTATTGGAGAAGGAGATTCAAATATAGATTTATTGTGAGATTATATATACACTTACCATTAGGTTATATCTTAATGTGCAAATATTAAGTATGATTTTGATAAACAAATACTGACTTCCACTCGTCTACTGGTCCAGAATTTTTGTAAAATAGCAACAAATTATGTTTTTTAAGCAAAGCATAAAAATATATTAAAGGAATACTAGATAATAAATAAATATCAGTGAGTTACTATTTAGTATCTTTGTTTTAGTGAAATTAACCGCTTAGGTTTAGCCTATGCATTTCTGTAGCTTGCTACTATTAAATTAATTATTTTTTTAACGATGCGATACACGTTGTTTAAGCTCGTTAACTCGTGGTTTAAATTATTAATTTTAACAATAGAACTCCTAATTGTTTTTAAATAATTAATCCTTTATTATCATCCTAAAATGTTAATATTTAGATTTCTTCATTGAAGTAAAATACAACTTAAATATTAGTCATTTTCATAATAATAACTTGCATAGTAAATAAGTTAGAACTAAAATATTTGTCTTTTTTAAGTTTTAATATTAAAATTCCTTATTGAGTTAAAATATTACTTAGTAGTTTAATACGATTTATAATTGAGTAATATTTGTTTTTTTTATTTTTAATGTAATAATTTATTCATGATTTAATGACGTCCTTACGGCATTTATTATTTTCATACCATTACCTGGCTGTTTAAATTCAAACATATTATTGCATCTAAATTCAAACATATATTGTATAATAAAATAAAATAAAATAAATATTTAATATTTGTAATCAAATTTCATATAGACTTCAATCAATCATTTAGATTCTGTTTGGTATAAATGAATTCAAAATGTAAACATTTATTTATAATTGAATTAAGATAAAATTCATTTGTAAATGAATTTTTTATTTTTAAATAAATTTAAAAATTAAAAATTTATTTGTTTTGATTTCTAAAATACTCTTAGCATAATAATTTTAGAAAGTTAGGGGATGAAAAATTATCATAAATTTTTGGGTTGTTTAAATTTATGCAATTCATTTGAAAATTAAAAATTTTTTGATAGAATTTGGTTTAGTATATTGAATTTATAGAATTGAATTCTTCATTTTTCTTCATATCACACAAAAATTTAAATTTAAAAATAAATTATACAAAATGTTATCAAATTCATTTATGTCAAACATATATTTTCACCTTTAGCTTTGTTAGAGGGATGTAAAGTTTTCTACTTGATGAGCTTCTTAAAAAAAAGAAAAGAAAAAAGAAAGAAAGTAATGGTGAATTTTTTTTAAGGAAAAATAATGATAACTTTGTTATGTTATATCCAGTGGATTTAAATTATTATATATTGTATATTAATATTATAAAGTTATATTACTTCATTGTTGATATTTTATTCTATTTAATTAAAATCGTAACCATTTCGTAGAATTTTTGTCTTATCTGAAAATAGTAATTTAATACATTCCTTAATTTTTACGTTCATAAAAGTAAGATAATAGTAACCCATATAACATATTATTCTTAGGTTATTTCATTGATATTTTCTTTAATTTATATTTAGATAAAAAATTAATTTAACCAATAAAAATTAAATTATCATTATTTTTAACCAATAAAATTAGAATTTTTAAAATTATTTTGGTTAATCCATAAATTTAGCAAAAATGTTTTTGGCGGTAGCAATGCTCTTTTTTTTTATTATTATAGTCTTTTTATGATGTGTGTTGCACATTGACTATGCTCCTTATATACTCATTTTTTATATTCTTTTAATTTTTTTATCTATAATATTAAAATATAAGTTTTTATTTAGATTAAAATAAATATAATTGGTTAATTTGTATTAGATTTTACCGTACAACCGACTTGTAATACTACTTTTTATGTACTTAATAGATTAAAATAAATATAATTGGTTAATTTGTATTAGATTTTACCGTACAACCGACTTGTAATACTACTTTTTATGTACTTAATTCTACTTTTATATAATAAAGTGGTCTCAAAATAAAGTTTAAACAGTCCCTAAACCTAATCCTTCAGTGATAATTTATAAATGCAGATTCTTAAAATCCTAATAGGTATCCAAAAAGAAAATCAAACCATCACTCAATTTCGAACCCCTTGCCCTTAACCCCAAATCAATATTTATATATAACTATGATGAAAAATAATAATAAATTATTTTTTATTGTTAGATAAAAGAAAAGAAAAGAGAAGATCATCTAAATTGATAATAGTAATCATTTTGACTATAATGATAGTATGACTTACTCAGTGCATTAGAAAAATAAATATATGCACATACTCGCAAATTCTTGAAATCCCGAAAAGTGATCCAAAACAGAAATATATAATTTTTTTTCTAGTTTCATAAAAGCTATTTTCCTTCTAGTCAAATAAATTTAGAATATAAAAGAAAAAATATCAAGAAAATGGAAAAGGCTTAATCATCAAGAAACCATAATCTCTTACTAAATAAAAGTGATAGTAGTTACAAATTAATTTAGTAACGAAAAAGAAAATAAATAAGTATAATATATTAATATTTCAAATAAGTAAATAATCATTTATAATAAATCATAAACATAAAAAAAAATTTAATTTTTTAATTCAATATAATTAGTTAAATTCTTAAAATTATTATCACCATTGAAAAATACATTAATAGTATTTTTTAATGCAAGCCATAATAGGGGTATTAAAATGGATCATGACATGCGAACACGCTTCACCTAATACGCGAAATAAATGAGTTAGGGTTGAGGTTAAACGGGTTCGTATCATAAACGAAGTTACCCATTTATGAGACAAATATTAACGTGTTGTGTTGCGAGTTGACATGCAAGTTAGGTGAGTAACCCGTTTATTTAAGAGTAAATATGTAATTTTAGTATTAGATATAAATATTCTAGGTAAAATATATTTAAATTTTATTGTTGTATTATGTTTTCATTTTAGTTATGAATCTTGAAGAATTTATGCATTTTATCTATGAAAATTTATTTTTAAATATGGTTAGAGTTAAATAGGTTAAAATTTAAAAATATTAATATGGTTAGAGTTAAATAGGTTAAAATTTAAAAATATTATAAGCAGATTAAGTGGGTCATATGCAAGTCAACATGACCCACTTAACCTGTTTATGATATTAAGCGGGTTACACGAGTTGTTTATGGGCCAACACGATCCACTTAACCTGTTTATGATATTAGATGAGTTAAATGTGTCGTGTTTGTCACCTATCTAATTTTCGTGTCGTGTCCGTATTGATAAATTTAACACAATTATTAAATTGATCTGTTCATATTGACGCTAATCGTGTCTCGTGTTAGGTGAATCCATATCGAACGTGACATGCTAACCTATTTTGACACCCTTAGGTCGTACCATGAATGGTTTTTACTATTACATACTTTGGTAAAAAATTTCGCAGGATACTAGAAGACACATGTTAGCATTACAACTTTATTTTAATATATCTCAATGAGATATAATTTTTTAGTGCATTTTACAGTCATTTTCTTATACAATTTTATTATTTTTGAATAATCTTATAAAAAATTATTTCGTCGTTTAATATTGCTGCGTATATCATGCGGTTCTAACACTAATAATATTACTAAAAGCAAAATACATTATTCATATTATTAAAATAATTTAAACGTTCAGTATTTTGGTCTTTCTATAAACACTTAACATAGAAAGGATTAGATTGTTTAATAGTTGCAAATCATAGAAATTAAATAATATTCTTTTAAAAATGTAAAGATTAATGAGTTAATTTCACCTAAATATAGGGTCTAAATAATAAGTCTCCCTAATCTATGAGGTGCTAGCTTTAATTGGACCATAATAAGCAATCACAATTAAAAATGGACTCCTTGGTATATGGATATCATTTGGGCTATGAAATACGGAAAGCAGGTAATGTGAATTGGACACAGGACCCAATGGGTCATCTTCCGTACACAGATAATGGGCTTTCCAAAAAAAAAAAAAAAAAAAAAAAAAAAAACCAAAACAAAACGGGACTATTCTTGATCGGATGTGATTCGAAAAAAAAAAAAAAAAAAAAAACAAAACAAAAGCGGGACTATTCTTGGATCGGATTGATTCGATTTAAAGTAATAACAAATTAAATTTAAAATGATAGCTTAAAAAAAAAATTATATCCAACTATAACAAAATTTAAATCAGTCAAATTTTAATAGTAGTTTGGTTCGGTTTGATAATTTGAAAGAGGAGAAATTAAATATCATATGCATCTAGTTAATAAAAAAAGAAGGGTTATACAATATTAAAATAGAAAATAAATTAATCAAACAATGGCGTAATATACGTTAATTTTAAATAGTTGTTTAAAGTTTTTATATTAATTTTTTATACTTTATTCTAAATATAGTTAAAAAATATATATTTAATTAGACCCAGCTGTTACAGCATGTGGTTCCAAGGAGAGCAAATTGGTTAATTTGGATTTCCACGTCAGGTTATTAGTTAGGTGGTTAGTCGAAGTTAGGGGTGTCCATCAAATTGTTTAAACCCCGTATCGATCCAAATCAATCCAAAATCATGGCTTTAAAAAATTGATAATTTATTTTGATTTTAAAAAATTTAAACACCGAACTTTGATTCGGTTTACGATTTCAAAATCAAAACCACTCAAACTAAATCAAACTGTTATATATATACATTTGGACTTTTGAATTCAATTTAATTTTTTTGAATGAAAGTTTCCTCTATTAATTAATTTATATTGGATAGTAAATTATGAGATTATTCTATATTGGATAAAGAGCGAACAATAATTTCTTATTAATTAGATAAATTATATAATTATTTTATAACATGTACAATCAATATGTGAGTAAAACTATAATGTTTTATAATCTTTAGTAATACATGTAATAAAATAAAAATATAAATTCTATATTTATAAATTACTTAACATTTTTCATACATATAAAACATCAATTAAAAAAATTTTAATAGCTAATCATGTGCATTTTATGGCATAGTTTTTATTAATTCATTTTCTATATTTAGTATAATGTTAATTTTTTTTCTTGTTAATTAGATGAACGAGAAAGTTTAATTTTTCTTATTTCAAACTGCACAAACTGTTGAACTGAACCAAACCAAATCAAATCGCCTCCAAAGATTTGGTTTGATTTTAAATTTTTGATAGTTTGGTTTGGTTTGATTTTATTTTTTCAAACCGCTTCTTCAAATTTGGTTCGATTATTTTATTCAAATCGAACCAAATCGACCCATGAACAGCCCTTGTCAAAGTTATTAGCTAGTTAACAAGATATTATTAGTATACTCAGTTAGTTAATTTTCTATTTATGTATAAAATGATTGTAATTCTTTTTTTATTAGTTAATGAGAATTACTTCATCTTTTATCAATGTTAATTTCCACATAGTATCAGAGCACTCTTCGTGAAGCTTCTTTTTCTTTTTCGAAGTTCTTTTTTCGTAATCATTTTTTTTTTTTGCCAATCTTGTTTGGATAATTCTCTGTTTCTTCATTTTCTTTACTAATACTTCAAGTTTTTCTTTTCCAAATCTCACAAATGACGACAAATTCTACTCCATTAGATTCGCTTACGAATTCGTCAAATCCCTGCTTTTTAGATCCAAATGAAATCCAGCCTTGATTCCTGTATCTTCATGTCTATCATTCTTGGTGTAGAGCCATGAAAATGGCTTTAGTATCAAAGGACAAGTTTAAGTTTGTTGATGGAAGCTTGTCAACTCCAACATTTACAGATCCTGCATTTCTTGCTTAGGAAAGATGTAATATGATAAGCCACGAAGGTCCTCAAGGATGCCTATCCAAAACAGAAAATATTTGGACTAAGCCTCTGTTTAAGTTTGTTGATCTGCTGTAATATTATTTTATTTTTTTTGTTTATTTGTTATTGAATAAGTCAATTTGCTCTCTGATTTTTGGAAGCAAAATCTATTAAGTGCCGTTTATGGCCTTAAGAATAGGATTTGCTCTCTGATTTTTGGAAGCAAAATCTATTAAGTGCCGTTTATGGCCTTAAGAATAGGATCAAGTTATTACACTCTTTTCCTATTTATTCTCTTGTATCCGCAGCAGAAAGGCAGGAATGAAAAAAACACTTAAAACTTCTTATTCTCTCTACTTAATTCTCTTTGGCTTTGACTGAGACCTATCAGTGGTATCAGAGCTCGGATTTTCTTTTCTCCATGGCAACAAACAAAGAACGTATTGAAAATTTGGAAGTCGGGCTTGGCCAGCTTCAAGATTTTGTGACTAAAATGGAACGAGGCATCAGTGATAAGCTGCAACAAATACAGGCAGCTATAACGAAATTCTTTGAAATTTCTCTTCCTAGCAGAGATGTATCCAACAACGCTAGTGATCCTCACAGCTCGATGCGCGTCAACAGAGATGAATCTAAGGATAGAGGGAAACCTATGTTCGCTTCCAAACTGGCGAAACTTGAGTTCCCAAAATAGTCAGGTGATTTCACCTGAGTGAATCAATTTTTTGAATATCAAGGAGCCCTAGAAATAGAAAAGGTATCTCTGGCTTCCTACCACCTACGAGGGGAGGCCAATGAATGGTGGCAGTAGCTTCGCTGGACTTATCAGGAAGAAGGAAAGGATGTTTCATGGGAGATTTTCTCTGAGGAACTGTGGTCTCCCTTCGACCCCACCGATTGTGAAGACTTTGACGAGTCTTTGTCAAAAATACGACAAATAGGGCTCTTAAGGGACTATCAAAAGGAATTCGAGAGGCTCAGAAATAGAGTACGAGGATGGACCCAGAAAGCTTTGGTGGGGACATTCATGGGTGGCCTTAAACCAGAAATAGCAGACGACATCATAATGTTTAAACCAAAAACATTAAAAGACGCCATAATCGTTTTTAACACGACATTCATGGGTGGCCTTAAACCAGAAATAGCAGACGACATCATAATGTTTAAACCAAAAACATTAAAAGACGCTATCGGTTTAGCTCGGATGAGGGATGAGCAATTGCTACGTCAAAAGAAAGCAATTCGCCCAACTTTCCAGATGAGCTCCTTGTCTCCAACAAAGAATAAGACAGCCACTCCGGTGAAGTGTCTTACCTGGGATGAGATGCAGAAACAGTGAACTCAGGGGTTGTGTTTTAACTGTGATGAGAAATTTGTCCTTGGGCACAGGTGTTCCAAACCACAACTTCTCCTCCTTGATGGCAGAATTGAGATTGGAGAAGAGGATGACGATGACAAACCAGAAATCTTGTTACACGCCCTCACTGGTTGGTCTTCAACAGGTACTATGAGAATTGCTGTTATGATCAGGTCCTTTGAGCTAATTGTCCTTATTAATAATGGCTCCACTCATAACTTCATCAGTGAAAAGGTAGCAGGATTGCTCTAATTACCGGTAATGCCAACGAAACCCTTTAATGTGAAAGTAGCTAATGGCAGTCCTCTGCAGTGTGGTGGGAAATTCCAAAATGTTCCAATCCTGCTGCAAGGTATACCCTTTATTGTTACATTTTATTCTTTGCCAATTATGGGTTTGGATGTGGTATTAGGGATTCAGTGGCTTGCGCAATTGGGGACAGTACAATGTAATTGGAAGCAACTGACTATGGACTTTGAGTGGGAAGGACAACAACGACATCTAAAGGGGATAAAAAACCAACAAATTTAATCTTATTCCTTGAAGGAAATGTCTAAAGAGCTAAGACACAAAAGCTCATTCTTTACAATTTGTGTGGAGTCCTCATCGACAATTTTGCCTATGGGAATACACCTAGAGATGCAGATTTTGTTAGAACAGTTCTCAGGCATCTATCAAAGGCCAAACCAGCTTCCTCTAGAGCGGGAAATTCATCACCATATCAACCTCAAAGAAGGGACAGATCCCGTTAACGTACGGCCTTATAGGTATGCCTATTTTCAAAAAGCCGAAATTGAAAAACAAGTTCATGACATGTTAAAATCGGGGCTAATTTGGGCGAGCACAAACCTTTTCCTTCTCTTGTCCTATTAGTTAAAAAAAAAAGTTAAAAAAAAAAAAGATGGCTTCCTTGGCGATTTTGGTACAGATTATAGAGCTCTTAATGCTTGTAAACTATTAGAGATAGATTCCCCATTTCCACCCCACTAAATGGATGATAAGTTAGATGAATCTCTCTGGGGCTGCTTATTTTTACCAAACTTTATTTCCCTTTTTGGGGTTTCAGTTAGGTTCGGGTTTCACTCTAAAGACAATCCATAAACACTGCCTTTCGTAACACACAATGGCCACTCTGAGTACTTAGTGATGCCTTTTGGCTTATGCAATGCCCTCCACTTTCCAAGCTCTCCATGAATTTCTATTTTTCACCTTGATTTAACGAAAATTTGTGCTAGTTTTTCTTTGATTATGTTTTTAATCTATAGCCCCAATTGGAACATGCATTTGAAACATGTGAAACTGGCTTTTGAAATATTTGAGGCAAGCATAAGTTCTTTATTAAACTCAATAAAATGCGTTTGGGCAGCAAGCAAATTGAGTATTTAGGTCCATATTGTGTCCTCATGATGGTTTTTCAAGGTGGGATTAAAGGGGAAAATAAGGTAATGCTTGACTTGGCCTAAACCTACTAATGTCCTCTGAATTTATGTGGTTTTTTAGGTTCTGACAGGTTAATTCGGAAATTTTGTATGTGACATGGCGTGATAGCTCAAACCTTTGACTAATTTGTTAAAGAAAGGCCACTTTGGTCTGCTGAAGCCGAAGCATCTTTTTTCAGCCCTGAACCAAAAGCCCATGACTTCAACGCGTACACTTGCAATGCCCAACTTTGAAAAAATTGAAAAAAACCCTTTTGTTATTTACCAAATAATGCATCCAATACTCGCATAGGAGCTGTTCTTATCCCAATAAGACAAGACCCATCGTGTTCATGAGTCATGCTTTGGGAGTTTTCCTAAAACAGTCCATGGTCCTACATATACCAAGGAAATGCTGGCGTATACTTCAAGCTATTCGTACTTGGCGACCTTATCTGCTCGGCCATATTTTACATTCAACGGATCAAAAACGAAGCTTAAAGTACTTTGGTTTAGAACAACGGGATTTGGTCCACTTTCCAGAACAAACAAATTGGGTCTCCAAACTATTGTTGGTTTGATTTATAAGATATCTACAAGCCGGGTAGAGAAAATAAAAGTAGCAGATGCCTTGGCACGCGTTGTAGGCAGCTAGTCTCAACACTCTTTTCCTTTCTAAACACTTCCTTATGGGATAAAATTCGGGGGGCCAACTGTCTTACTCATCCTTATATGCCTTTGCGTGGGCAAATTTGGCTAGGGAGAAAAAAACAATGGCGACCCCTTATTTGTGGAGAAATGGTTTTAATTTCTTTACAAAAAACGGGTCGGTGATTCCTCCTAATACTGGATTTAACTTGTTTCAGCTTTTACAGGAAATTTTCATGATTCCCCATGGCGGCATGTCCATTCTTGAAGTTTTGCGCACATATAAGAGAATTAGCACAACAGTTTTATGGCCTTCTATTGTGAAATCAAAATTCAGCAATATATTTCTTCTTGTTCCGTTTTGTAGAAAACAAGGGCTCTACTTCATCTCCGGCTGGACTTCTCCAACCTTTTACCAATTCCCTCACCAAGTCTGGTCCTGGGATGATATACAATGGATTCATTTGATGGGGACCTTCCATTTCAATATGGCAAAAAATTCAATTTTGGTTGGTGGTTGATCGACTCAGCAAGTATGGCTTATTTCTTAGGCTTTGTCTCATCCTTATACTGCCAAAATAATTGCTTAAAAGTTTGTTGATGGAATTGTTAAATATATGGGATGCCCAAGTCTATAATCAGTGACCCGTGATCCTATTTTATTAGCAAATTTTTGGCGTGTGTTCTTCAAATTACTATGGTTACCAAGTTTAAATATGAGCTCATCTTATGCATCCTAAAACTGACAGACAATATGAAGTGACAACAGATTGTCTGGAACAGTATTTCCGCTGTTTTGCATCTCAACAACTGCGTACATGGAGTTCCATTTCTTCCTTGGATCCTGAATTCTAGTGTAATAACTTCTTTCATATTTAATTGGAATGGTCCCTCCTTTTATGGCTTTGAATGGCAGACCTCCACCATCAAACCCACGGTATTGAGATGGGACAATCATCTTGTTCAATGAGGTAAGATCAAAATTTGGTCACTCGACCAATGAAATTCGCGTGCCGCAAATCGATAAAGCAAACAGCTGGTTTAAAATGCAAGGGATGTTGAAATACCAAGTGGATGATCCTAGTTTTTCTTAAGTTACAATCTTTTATCATTCAAGTAACTTCAGTGTACAAGAAAGCTCATCAAAAGTTTAGCTAGTCGATATTATGGGGCCCTTTTCCAATTGAAGCCAGAAATCCCAGGAATTTAGCGTTATAAATTGCAACTTCGCCTACTAAGCTCCCAAATCCATCGTTTTCCATTTTGTCCTCGCTTTTAGAAACATGTTGGAGATGAACATTTTTCCTAATCACCTTGGACTTGTTCCTCTAATTGTCCAATGATGGTGATGTTTCTCTTGGAACCAAAGAGGTATTGGAAATTAGCTTAGATTAAAAGGGTTCACGCTTTGAGCAGGAAAGTCTGGTTCTATGGAAGCAATTGCCACAAGAAGAATGCCATATGGGAAAATCTGAGATGCTAAAAGAAAGATTTTCCTACTTTGGATACCTTGAGGACAAGGGGTTCCCTTTGAAAGGGGGATGCAATGATAAGCCACGAAGGTTCCTAAGGATGCCCCTATCCAAAACAGAAAATATTTGGACTAAGCCTCTGCTTAAGTTTGTTTGGTCTATTGTAATATTATTTTAATTTTATTTTGTTTTATTTGGTTATTGAAATAAGTCAATTTGCTCTCTAATTTTTTTGAAAGCAAAATCTCCATAAGTGTCGTTTTTGCCTTAAGATAGGATCAAGTTGTTACAGTCTCCTTTTCCTATTTTATTCTCTTGTATCCGCAGCAGAAAGGGCAGGAATGAAAAAACACTTAAAAACTTCCTTATTCTTTCTACTTTAATTCTCTTTTTGGCTTTTGACTGGGACCTATCATAATCCATGGTACTTTTCATGGTTATATTCCTTCAATTGCTTCTGCAGATCACTGCACAGCATCTTATGGATGGATAAAGATTCTAAATGTTTAGGCCTATCTAAGAAAGGTTTTCACAAGGTAATGTTCTCGTCACATTTCTGATATTTTGGCAAAAATTTCTATGTTAAAAACAAAGTAAAAAGTCAGTTACTCTGAGTTATTACACAAACTTGAAAATTCTAGTAGGATTGATTTTTGAGTTTTTTCGACTATGCCTGTTTATTCTTGCATGAACAAATGTGATTATTGGTTTTCAAAGGCTGAAGGAACATCATAACAAGATTATGTGATTAATTTTCTAAAAGGGCTTATTGACAATATTTAGTTTGTTAGAACTCAGATATGATGGATATAACTTTGCTTTGCAATCAAATAAAACCTTTTTTCCTTGTTATTCAAACAAGAGAGACAATCCACAATCCTTTTGGTAATGATATGTTACTGCGGAAGGGGGAAGAATAAATAAAGTACTGCTACACAACTTTTTCCTTGGTTATTCAACAAGAGAGACAGTTGATACTGCATATTTTTTCAAACCAAAACTTATCTTAATTTGCACTAAGAAATACACAATTTATCCCAAGGAATTTACAAGTTTCTTAACTAGATTCTAAGGATACAAGATATTGTACATATTATGGACAGTATAACACTACTGTTTGATACTTGTTACAAGAAGCTGGATCCCTCCCAGGTTACACTCTTAGGCCTAAAGCTACCTAAATTACTCTTTTAGAACCAAGAGCAAACCTGCTTCTTCTATTCATTGCAATTTCTACAATTTGAGTCATTAACACAGAGCAAACAATTATGCTGATACTTCTAGCTTAGAATTTAATGCTTTTTGGTTTGGATCTCAATTATACCTGACAATGTCAAGGTTTAATTACAATGCTTCAACCTACCCACTTTTAGTTCTATTCATGCTTCTATTTGTAGTATGGTTCAATGGTTCATCATCTTTAAATAGCTACCCATTTAGTCCTCCTCTTTTTGGTCAACAATCAGGTAATCCTTTTACTTTTATTGTTCGACTAACTCGCCTTTTGGATCCTTGAACTAGTGCTACAGACCATGTCAGCACTTATTCCTTAACCATTTTGGCTTCTTATAACTTATAACTCCTATTACTTGTTACTCTTCCTGTTGAATTTAACCTTATTAGGCCTATATTTTCTGGTACTTGTCATTCTAATCATATTCATTAGTTTCTCATAGAGGTATTATATTTTACCTCAATTTGCTTTATAATTCTTTAAAAGAACGCTTACAATCACTTCTAACATTTGTTTTTTTTTTATTTTATAAATCTCGTTATTTTGATTCAGATCTAAAAACCTTGAAGATGAATTGGTACACACTGAAAATTTTGGAAGGACTTTATGCATTACAACTTCTTGCATCAAACACATAATGTTTTAATTTCTTTTCCCAGCACATACTTTTCTTAGCAACACTGTTTCTTTTGATTACTGAAATTGAGAATGGCCCCATTCAATGTGCTACTAGATTAGCTTTAGTTCAAGAATTCCTTCTGTTTCTAATAAACACTCATTCAATTGTGATGTGTGTCATTTAGCCTTAAGCAAAAAACATGTCCCCTTCCCTTATAAGTCATTCCATTGCTAATAAAGCCTTTGAGCTTGTTCATGCAAATATGGGGGGCCCTTTTTTTAGTTTCTTTAATTCATAAACCATAGATTCTTTCTTACCTGTTATCGATGATTATAAAGGTTTACTTGGATTATTTCTTCTTTCAAATAAGTCTCCCACTAGGGAATTAAATCAGTCCTTTTTTTAATCTTGTTGAAACAACAATTCAAAACCAAAATCTAAAAATTTTAAGAATAGACAATGATGGTAGAGTTTCATATGCCAATGTTTCTTTACTGCTAATGGTTGTGTTCATCAAACATCTTGTGTGGAAACACCAATAAAAAATGGTTCGATGGAAAGGAAACACAAACACATTCTTAAATGTTGATAATCACTATTATTTCAATCTAAAATTCCCTCTGTAGTATTGGTCTTATTTGGATTTCTCAATATTGTCCATCTTATAATAGATTGGTTAGCACCTTTAATACTAAACAAAATCCATTTGACCTTCTTTTATTTTAAACCTCCTATCTTTAACTGAATCTTAGAGTAATTTGGATTTTTGTGTTTATGCATATCTCTTTCTGCTCAAATATCTAAGTTTGATCCTAAGCAATTAAAATGTATCTTTCTTTTTTTCAAACTAAGGCACGAAAGGATATCTTTTGTTTGGCTTCTTCAATCTAGGAACATATTTATTTCAAGAAATGTCTATTTCTGTGAAATTATTTTTCCTTTCATGATTCACATACAAAAAAAAAAACGCGCTTTGCGACGATTTTGATAGGAGAAATTGGTCGCTAAATGGAAATTAAGCGCCAATTTTGCGACGGACATAGATTCAGTCAACAAAAGTGCTCCGTCGCAAATCATTTTGCAAAACAAATTACTTAGCGTTCGCAAATTAAGTCATGTCGCAAATTATAAATATCGTCGCTAATTTTTGTCGTGTTTTCCTTCTGAAAACTTGTCCGCAAATTGGTCACAGCTTGTGTAGGTCGCAATTATGAAAGCGGATCGCAAATTCGGTCGCAAATTTTGAAGTGATGGTTTTGGTGATCTATCGGCAAATTTAAATTTTAATGGTTATAATTTTGGTTGCAGTTCGGGAAGCTAGTCAGTTCAAAATATAATTAAGAAAAAAAATTTTAAATAACATTAAAAACCATATTTTTTTCACCTGTCAAAAATCAGCATATAATACACATCACTATCACAAGCATCATCATCAAGACACAAACCATAATAATAATGTAAGATAATGGAATTGTTAAATGTATGTACTATACTAAAATATGAAAAAATCACAGAACAGCTAAAACGGTCCGAAATATCAAATCTAAGAGGTCGGTCCTCTGGACGATCCAGTGTCGTAGTATCGGATAGGAGTATCATGCTGGATGGTGTCGGTAGTGTTAGCAGGAGTGACCATGGTATCGTCTACAATATCGGGATCAAGAGGAGAACGGTAGTGGCCTGACTGCAGAGTTGTATAAACATCTCGATCTGTAGCAGGTAGAAGGGATTAGAGGAAGAAGTACCTAGCACGCGATGCTGACCGAACATCCGCCTGACAATGCACTCTTAAGGCTTTTAAGCTGTCTCTCCTGCTCCATCAAGCAGGAGCCCGTAATGCACTAATCTCCTCGGCACTGTGGTCGGGCCTGTGGGTCCGTGAGGAAGCTGCAGAGCAATCAGATGCTGAGTTGCATTAAAAACTGTGATGCCTCAAGACCAATGCCATATCTTTCTCTCTTTTTTTCGGCCCCTACTCCTCCCAGATAAAGTGCTAGCTCATCAATTCCTTGACTTAGCTTCAGATCGCAGCCTGAGAAGAAACAACATGTTCGTAGCTGTTACCGGTAGTTCTCTTGAAAACAACAAAATTAATTAATCAAATGCAGTTTGCAAGCTTTATTATTATTGAACTTTGTACACATAAGAGAAAGACTAAAGGTGAAATGTAAAATATTCTTTCACTATTACTTACATTGAACGCCCCATGCACGGTTTGTCGACAAACGTAATTTCCATCGTGGTCCTTTGTGTGAGTGTAAGTGAACACCTCCATCGGTGGTGGGCTCAAAGACCATATTTTTTTTGGCCTGTAATGAATTTAATTATATAATAAGATATTAATATGGTTGTCATTTTCATTTAAACATCAATATTGTTAAACCGTAAATTTCGTTGACTCACTAATAATCGCGATGTCTCTATAGCAAATATTGATTCGCCTGTGTGTGCGGGAAGGTCTTGCTTTGTCACCCCGGCCAGTTACTGCGTTGTTTTCGTGAAATATGTCACACTTTCTTTTGAATGCAGGGATCCCTCCAAGCCTGCTGCCAACTCCATAATTCCTGAGACACGCACTGCTGTTCTTTGCACGCTTTTTTCGCATCCTATTGTGAACCCGCTCCCCAAAAATAGGCATATAATTGAAATATGATAAGGGGCAGAAATGCACGTGAATGTGTTGAGTCGCCACCAACTGTTGTTTAATTAATTTTAGGGTAAACTATAGGGAAAAACCCTAAGTTTGACTCCAATTTTAATTAACCTAATTACTACGAATTAAATTATCCCAATGTTTAAGGCCAACAATATACGCCACTCCCGAGTGGATCCCGAGACTTATGTCATGCTGATTAACTAACCAATGATGAGCTTTGCAGGGTAAATGATGTAATTGGGACAATGAAATGTTTAAAGTGATTTTGATGATTTCGACTTGCCCGCTCGGGGGTTAAATCCGCCGAATGTTGCCTACGTACTCTCGTTTAAATGAGAGATCAAAGGTGACGTAGTTCGATAGGCCTTTTTTTAAGGGCTTTGAAATGGGTCTGCTTAATTGCATTGAGTGTGTGTATGCCTTCGTGCATTTAGTTTAGGCATTTTTTTGCCAAAGAATTGATTGATTTTGATTAGGCGTTGTTGCGCCAAAAGTGTTGATTTAAGGCTTTTAGCCAAAAGATTGATTTTAGGCAATTGTTTGCCAAAGTTGATGTGATTTTAGGCGTATTGTTCGCCAAAATTGGGATTGATTTAAGGCTTCTAGCCAAAAAATGGGTTTGATTTTAGGGAATTTGTTTGCCAAAAGTGTTGATTGGGCGATTTATTGCCAAAATGATTGGATTTTAAAGGCTTTTTTAGCCAAATGGACCTTGATTAATTCAAGGCATTTTTTTGCAAAAAGCTTTGATTTAAGCGATTTTGTTCGTTTAAAACATGGTTATCTTACTTATAGGCGAATTTGTTTGCCTATGGTTGATTAATTTGAATTGCAATATAGGCAATTTTGCAGAAAAAAAAAAAAACGTGTTTAATAAGGATATTTAGCCACAAATTATTGATTAATTGTGCTTTAACCGAATGGTTCGATAAAGGCGATTAATAACCATAGTCATTAAATTGACCAGATTTACTTTAGGCCAATATTGTCCGGATTTAGGGCTTAATACCACGATTCATTAAATTAACCGGGCATTTTAGCTTAATCATATTTAATTTAAGGCAGTTTTTATTTGCCAAATTGATGACGTGAATGCAATTGATGTAGCAGTTTAATTCAGAATTGGAGTAGAAGAAGAATATGCACAAAATGCTGAAATTAAATAGCAGGGTTTCGTTATTACATGATGTTAATCGGCGGGCCGCTTCTTAGCTTTCAGTTTGAAAATTTTCCAGATTAAGCTCTCGTTTGGAGAATATTCATTAAAATTAAATTCAATTAAGTGACCAAGTATCAACAACAGTAGAATAATCATAGCCCTACACTAAATGCAGAAAAAAGCAGTAAAAGAAATGCCAAGGAGAGTAGGGGAGAGAGAGCGTCCGTCAACACAGACTGAGTGAGTAAAAAAAGTTTGCATCGGGGCTTGAATTTATAGGGAAAACCCGGGGTTGGAGGGCGGCAGCCGCCGCTGCGCCGCCGTGAAGGCGGTGCGGCCCTCGCCGTGGCTTGTCCACTTTCTAGTTTTTCGTTTCGAAGGCTTTTTCGGGAGTTTCGTATCTCTAAAAAATATTTTGGGGCAGTTTTGCGGATCCTCGTATTTTCCCGGACGTTTAGTACCATAATTGGCATACTTTCGGTGAACTTTTTCGAATGGCTCCGTTCGGCCCGGACTATTTGCAGTCCGGGAAAATAGGTTTCTTTTGAGCCTCAAAATTTGAGTATTCACAGTTGCCCCCAGCAATCATAAAAAGATTTATGGAGTCGGTGGTTGGTCCTGAAAAATAAATTTGAAGGCGAAAATCAGACTGCGTTCCGAGGCCCGCCTTTTGGTCTATTTCCCTTATAAATAGCTGCAGTTCCACTTCGCACATTCATTCTAACTCTCCAAATCAAAGAGAGCTCTCAAATTTCTCTCACTTTCTCCATCATGACTTCTCCGGGTCACAGCAGCGACCGAGGATTTTCTGGGGGTCTTTGGGAATTTCTAGACAAACACTTACAGCGGACGCAGACACCGCACGCTTCCGTGACTGGTATCTACACCACAGGTAAGTTTTACTTTTCTTTTTTATCATTTTTTTGCATTTTTCTGTTTTTAATTAGTATGCATGCTAGGGTAGAACTAAGATATTATTCCTTAGTAAGGAACCGAGGCAATAACTCTTAGATTGCTTTTAAACTTTTAGGACCCCCATATTAATTGGGAATGTGGGTGAGACCTCATGCGGCCGAAATTTCCCCGGTCGAGATATTCGACCACAACAACCCAGTCGGAGCGATTATTAGTCCTTCCCATTCTGGGGCTTCCTGAGGCAATTTTGACGTGGGTCGGAGAGCCATAAGAATTAACTGGGTGCTTTGGCCGAGAGGTTTGGTGGGACACCACAATACCGTTCCACTTTTCCTTGGGCGAGTTGAAATGAACCCCCCCACAGACTTTTCTGTGATCTCCGGGATCCCCTTTTGGCATTCGACCGGTCGAGCTGTATAATGACTGGAAGACTGCGGTTTCTCCTGATCGATGGTTGAGCTGATAGGGGATCGACCTGCCCGTGATTGGTCGGGCTCAGCTCTACTACTCCCATTTTGAGCATTTTTCCAGAGCGCTGGCTATCCCTCCAGGCCCCCGACATTTATGCTAGATACAGGCAGGGAGAGGTGACGGCTACTAGGTGGCTACGATTCAACTTTGTTTGCCTGCTGTTCGCTTTGACCTTCTGGTCCACAGGAAAGAGAAGTTTAAATCCTTCCATCTTGGAAGAGTTTGAAAATCTGGCCGCATCTTGAGAGTACGACTGGGCCGGCGCTATTCTAAGCCGTATGTAATGATGACATATGTGAATCTGAGTCGGGGGCCATTGTAAGCTCAGCGGGACCTTACTTTTGGCGGTTAATGTAAAGAACCTTCCTCCCTTTCGTGTGCTTTCTGTTTATTATTCTTGATTTTTTTCTCATTGATCTTGTTTCTTCTTCTTTTTTTTTTTTTTTTTATCTTTTTTTTTTGGGCAAACTTGGGTATTCGAGTATTTCCTGTATACTCGCCCCAGAGCTCATTCGTGCTGATCTCGGGCCTGGGATTTGGTGCTTCGGCTTGGAGATGGTCCGATCAAACCTTTCATACCGTTCGGCACAAATAAATCGCTGAGGGAATCTAAGGGCCCTTTTTTTGATACTTGCACTCTGGAGTAGGTCAAGTGGATATATTCTTAAATTGTTCAATAAAAAGGAATTTTTAACACATTTGGCATTTTCATAGGTTTGAGGTGGGGCCGATGAATGTGCCCGTCTACAGAGTTGGATTTCAGGCCGACCCCCATTTCCAGCGTCGGATGCCTTGGTCCTCGGCGGATGGGTGGTCCCTGTCGCACCCATCCTGAGACGATTATTAACTTGGACGAGAGAGTAACCTTCAGATGAGAGCCTGCCGTTCTGTCCCTTTACTCCCTCCCGAGGACATGCGAGCGGCAAGGCAGATGACGCTTACCGATGCCCATCTGAGGGTGTTCCCACATGTGGAGTTCATCCTGGGGGCAGATTAATGACAAGTTTGCAGAATCTTTTTGATGCAGCCCATTGGATCTCGGCAGCCTTCCCAACCCCTTTGACGCCATTCTTCTCAGGCTTCAAGGTCCCCTCAACTAGGAACTCCCAAGGAGGAGGCCTTCGGACTGATTTTCCTTCTTCTTCACTCCGGTGAGGGTCCATCTCAGGCTGGACCTAGCCGCTTCGTCAGGTCCGTTTTAGGGCTCCCCGGGGCCATCTCAGAGGCTACCGGGCCGCTTCATCTAGGCCCTGGCCAACTACGTCTTTTCCATACGCATTTTCCCTACTATAACACCTGATGGCAACTCTACTTTTTTCGGGAGTCTCCCTGGAGAATGTGGGGATCGTTGAACTCTTCCTCCCGAGGACATTAAAGAGGTTAATGACTGATAATCTCTCATAAAAAGGATTCATAAGAGACTTGATATTAATTGTGTTTTTTTGTAATGGATTTGCAGGTTCCTAACGGCTTTGGGTCAGTCAGATGATTGGAAGCTGATGCTCTGGGATGCGCAGCAGACTTTTTCTGCGCCGACCTGAGGGCCTTTTGATGATCAGAGGAGGAGAGGCCGC
>NW_023591039.1:0-33353 GCF_014843425.1 Jatropha curcas | reverse complement strand
GGGCCGTGCAAAGTACAGGACTTAGGAGTGTCGAGGAAACATTCTTTGAAATCCAATAAGCCAAACTTCTATATTTTGGGTTCATTTCAGTCACCGCCGAGCCATTGTTGGACCTTCAACAATCCCTAAACCAAGCAGGCTAGGCTTCATAAATCTATCTCAGTGTCTGCCCTATCGCATAACGCTTTCTCCTCGGTAACTCATAGCGGCTTCCTCGCTTCCTCATTCGCTGGGAGCGGCCACACGATCTCCTGAAGTAGCCATCATCTCCGCAACAAGCGAGGTATTTGAAATTTCTAAGTTGTTAACCCTCTCCTAGAAATAATAATCTCCGATTCCTATTTTATCAATATTTTATCTTTTTTTTTAGCAAAAACGGTATGAAATTTCTTTTTAAAACCCTATCTCATCGCTCTTTGATTTAATCGTCAAGATCTACCATGCCTAGCGGTAATTGTACCTAAGTTCTGATTATATGATATTGTACATGCTATTCCTTTGATAAGAGGGTTTTTATTATTTTTGGGTTGTTTTCTTTTGGTGAATGAAGAGCTTTAAACTTTAGGGCCGATGAAAATTCCTGGACAATTTCGTCGAATTTTCCCACAATTATAATGTAAAATCTTATGTCCTGCCTTGATTGAAGAAAATTGAATTAGCCTTTTTTCTTTCTGGAGAATGTGTTGGTATATTAGCCCTGGTTGATGAGTTGTAAAATTTGGACGCGAGTAATCTTCTGCCTCTGTATTTATGCACTGCAATCTGTGCTGCAAAATATGCTGCTAGTGCACTGTCTGTAAGTTTTTAATTCTAGCAATTAGGTTTGGTTTTAGTCCCTCTATTTTTCATCTCCGACTCTCCTCTCTTTGAAACCCTAGCCTCATCTCATCTCCTTAGTGAATAACAATCAACAGGCTAGCGGTCATATTAGTTTTCTCTCTCGGAAACATCTCCTCAATGACTGAAACCCTACCAGCCATCACCATTGTCTCAATTTTTTCTTTTCCCCTTTGAATTAGTTTTACATCTAAAAAATAAATTGTATATTATATATATTTTTTTTTTCTTTTCTTTGAACCATAACCAACACAACCATCTCTCTCCAGATTGTATACAAATACCTGCAAAATCAAAGAATCAACTTTTGTTTCAATCTCAAATTTCGATAGAAAATGGTTTGGACATTTTTTCTATGACTCATTATTGTTAAGAAATAAGTTTATTTGTTTGTTCCCAGTTATAAGGAGTTTGTTGACAGCATATCTCTCATATTTTTGCTGTTAATATATCTACCATATCTTTAGTGATTGATAGCTTTTAAGTTCCTATTTTCTAGCAGCACTCTGTTATGTTATGCTCTTATTAATGAGCTTATGAATGTAAGTTTAACATCAGAAAAACATTCAAGGTTTCATACTCACTTGTTTCTTGTTTACTGTCAAAGTTATTTGACAATTTTGTATCTTGATTATATAATGTGTTTTACATTAGAATCTAAATCTGATTGCTTCTATATTTATGGTTTTTATGAATCCTATTTGTCTGTTATGTTGATTAGTTACTTTTTCAAATTGGGATAAACTTTTAATTATTATATCAAATATGATATTGTTGCCATTCACTTATCTAGTTATTATTATGAACAGGGCATCACATTTACTTTGAACGAGGCTGTTATCCATAATGAATAAAATAGGTGTCTGCTGTCTGTGCGCTTCAGTTCTGCTTTTTTTAACTTTCCGAAGTCCCACGGGCCATCTCTCAAATCGCCGTTTTCTACTTAACAGCCAAAACCATTTATCTACTTTTTATCATGCACACATTGAAGCGCCGCCGTTGCCTGATGACCCAGAGCCAAATCGCGGTTTTCTATTTAACAGCAACAAAAGCCATTCATCTGCTTTCAACGGTTCACACATTGAGCCCCACTTGCCTGATAGCTCAGAGGTAAATTTGGCTGTTTAAATTCATACCAACAAACATATTGACCCATATAAACTTTTAAATAAATTATGAAATGTTTATTAGATAATTGTATATTATTTTAATTTTATACTGATATGTATTAAATAATTGCATGTGGCTAAAATAAATTTAGTCATTATTATGTCTTTCTATAGATATAAGTTGGTTTAGAATATTAAAGAATAATTAATGAATTTTTTTCAGTTACCCTTTTCTATCCTTATTCACATAATAATTAACTCCAAATTTATAGATGTAATTAAATACAACTACGTGTAAAAGCGAATTTATCAAAGTGTACAATAGAAAAAAAGAACTTTAAATGCATACTACAAATCAAAATAGACAATGATTTTGGAACATGTTAAAATAGATCAATTTGATGGATTGTCCATTTTTCTCTCAATAATAATTTCATGAATTTATTTTATTTCTAAGATCAATTTATTAAGACTTATCACAAATTCTTTATTACATAGTAAAAAAAAAAAAAAAAAAACTGACAAATCAAAATACAAAGACACAATGAATTTCTGGAAACCATGTCTTTTAAAATTTAGATCAATTTGATGTACCTCTCTACCACAACGTCCATTTTTCTTCAATAATAATTCATGTTGGAATTACTTTAATTACTAAGATCAATTTATTAAGACTGTCATCACAAATGCTTTATTACATCAGCTAAAAATAAAAAAAAAAAAAAGAAATTACATATTTAACTGTTTTTTAACTTTTAGTGAAAATCATAATTTTCAACCTGCATTTAATCTTTTTACAATTTAAACTCTCAACCTTTTCATTGTATCAATTACAAAATATAAACACGATAACTCATAAAATATCAAACTTTGTTCAATTTGTCTAATATGAAAATAGATCGTATTAACCAAAAATAAACTTTTATCTATCTCATTTACAATTTAAACCTCAACTTCATTGTATCAATTAAAAATATAAACGTAACTATAAAATATCAAACTTTTCATATTTGTCTATATGAAAATAGATTGTATAACCAAATAAACTTTTATATCCAAGGTTAGGAAATTTAAACCTGAATTCAATATTATTACAAAATTTTTACTAATTCATCTTCTCCGTCTTTGTTTGTTCCTACACTAATACTCCAACTTCATGTTGTCATGGTCTTTTTCAATAATCATCAGAGTCTCTGAATATGAGGGAGAGAGAGAAGTGTTATATATAAAATATGATATAACGTTGAATTTCAAATTTTAAAATTCAACTAATTACAACACATAAAAAGGTCCAAATATTTCAAAATAATTCCAAATATTTGTTATATTTATTAATGAGAGTGGATTAAAAAAAGGTCCAATAACAACACATAAAAATAAATAAAAAATTCAAAAATTTCTAAAAAAAGATAAAGAGAATGTTGAATAAATAAAACGCCAAGTCAACTTTTAGAACTTTCTTTTTCAAATTATAAAATCCAACTAATCTTAGATAAAAGCTAAATTTATAATTAAAATAATTCAAAATATTTATTACATTTATTAATGAGAGTGGATTAAAAAATAAAAAGGTCCAATCACAACACATAAAAATAAATAAATAATTTAAAAATTCCTAAAAAAATATAAAAGGAAATGTTGAATGAATAGAACTCAACTTTTTAGAACTTTTTTTTTTTTTTCTTCAGAATTATATATAGATAGTTAGATTGATAGATGGATAGAGAAATAATGTATATTTTTCACTTTTAGTTTGTTTACTTTTTTTCAATTAAATAAATAGATATAATATTGATAAATAAATAAATGCGAAGTTATCGGATAATTAACACTTATATAGTTATAGGTGACTAGATTGATCTAATTTATAAATATCAAACACTTTTTTTAAAAAGTAAAAATTTATTCCACTGCAAGTACTCTTTTTTTTTTCATACAATTTTTTAATAAATCAATCATGTTTTTCCAATTTTTAAATTTATCAACCTTAAAATTTATGAAATTGATTTTTTAATTTATATAAGTGGAGCCGAATATAGATTTATATTATTAAACTTTATGAGTGTAAAATTATAATTTTTTACATATTAAATTTATAATTTAACCAATTTGCTTTCATTATTATTTTTCTATAAATATAAAAATAGTTAACTTTTTCCTTTTATTATATTGCAACTATACAACAGTAATTATAATAAGAAAAAAGAAATAATTTTAGACATCTTAAATCATTATTGTTTTATATTAATTTAATAGAAAAAATAGAAATAATTTTAGACATCTTAAATCGATTATTTTTATAAACTATCTTCTTTTTTTGTTATTATAAAAAGTAAATATTTATTGAGAAATTGTAAATTGTAATTAAAATTGTTAAAAATATGATTACTTTCGATGATTAGCAGACTCCTAGAAATTTTAGAGATTTAATTAGTTCTAACAATGGAATAAATAATTTTCTCTCTAAACAATAACCTAATGAAAACTAGTAATATATTAAATTTCATTTTCCTTTTATTATATTGCAACTATACAACAGTAATTATAATAAGAAAAAAGAAATAATTTTAGACATCTTAAATCATTATTGTTTTATATTAACTATCTTTTTTTTTTGTTATTATAAAAGTAAATATTTATGAGAAATTGTAAATTGTAATTTATAAATTGTTAAAAATTATATTACTTTCGATAGATTAGAGAAATTTAGAGATGTAATTTTTAAAATGAATAAATAATTTTTTAACAAAACCTGATGAAATAGAATACATTAAATTTAAAATATTTTTTATAAAAAGAGTTTGTAACGTTAAAAAATGTAGAAAATTTTTAGAGTCAACACGAGAAATTTATTCATGGTAATTTTACATGTATTCATAAAATAAATTTTATTATTAATCAAATTTGAAAAAAAAAACTCATTTCATATTAATAAAAAATATTTTTTAAAAATAATAAAATAGATATTAAAGAAATGAAAATATAGTACTGCCGCAACGTAGTGCGGGTTGGTTTTGCTTACATAGACTATAGTTAAAACATTTCTATATGCCCGGTGGTAGATTTAGAGTTTTTTTTCTTAAAATTAACCATATACTAATGAATAAATAAATAAGTAATAAAATATTATAATAAATAATTATCTAAAATATAATAATTGTATTTTTACAATTGAACTCAATGAAATCTGATAGGTTGAAAATTATTAAAAATTACATTATTATATAAACTATCAAATACATATTTTTTCTATATAACTAAGTAAATAGTTATTCATTAATGGATCATATATATGATTATATAATTTTGTATTCACTGCAGAGAAAGCTTGTTCCAATGTAAAATAAGAGTAAGTTTTAAAAGTAAATAACTTTGTAGATACACAACATTCTTCTTTTGTCTCAACTAATTTTCTGGAAAGATTATTAAGTCGTTTTAATTAATGAAACCTATCATCTTGATGTACATCAAAAATAAAGTTTTCGAGATGATTTTCAAGTGTCAGCAACTCAACAGGATAAAATTGAGCCAATCTAACCAATGTTTTTATGTCAAAAGAAGAGAAATAATTAACAGAAACAAGACACACAAATAAGCAATTAACTTTAACCTCATTGAAATGGTTATTAAGCCCCAAAATCCGCATATTAATGATTGCATAAAATAACTCAATGTGAAAGTGATATAAATTTGTCATACTTTATGCCTTAAATCTTACTTGAGGAACATATGAGTCATCCATACTAGGGGTCAAGATATCATGCTTTTCAAAAAATGAAGTAACAAAATCTAAATCAGGGTCCTCGGCAACAATTTTTAGATAGATAGCATTTAGTATTTTGATTAGATAAAAATATTATTTTTTATTAATTATAGTGTCCAGTAAAGTAATTTATATAGTAGGTTTTAGAGATTAAGAGAGCGTTAACGTTACTTTTTTACAAGTTAACAAGTCCTACCTATAATATAAAATCATTCCCGTTAATTTTTTGTTACTTTAAATTTAACAGTTAATCAAACAATTATTTTTATCAAACACGTTTCCGTTAAACCGCTATGCAAACAGTTAACAACTAATACCTAATAACTAACAGTTAATAAAACAACTAATAACTATCAAAATCATTAATATCGCTGAATAGACTCGAGATTCCCATTTTTATTCTATCATCAATTGTAACTGTTGTTTTGCTAATTTAACAAGTGTAATGTTATTGGTAATATCTTGTTCTTTTCTTTGCGAAGCCATATTCAACTCATTTTTGTTTCCTAATATCCTTTGCATATGGAGAGGGATACAATATTGCTAAAATCTATAACTTTAGGAGCATAATAGGTTCCTCCTAAAGTTTGGGTTGCCACAAGGTTTTTTTTTTGTAAAGTACAATGGTAAATTTATGCATTTGGCAAAAAAAGTTATAAAAATTATAATGAATCAAGAAGCATTTGTGATTGAAGTCTTTGATCAAACTGAAGCTCGTCAATAGCAGTAATATCAAACACATCAATGATAGAAGAAATCATATTAACCAAATTAAAAAAATGAAATGTAATAAGATCTCCACAGAATATCACTAGGTCTTTGAATTTAGTTACTTTATTCAAGCCACATATAGGTTGAAGTTCACCACCATTAAATGCCTCTTTACCCTTTTTAGCTTTTTTCTTTTTGAGAATATCTCTAAGCTTGCAAGAAGCACCAACAATAGTTAACACATTATCTACTAAGTTAAACAATTAAGCAACATCATCACGATTTTTTTCAACTGTAATAAGTGTTAACTGAAGTTAATGTGCAAAACAATGAATAAGATGTGCCTCATAGTTAAGGTTTTTATACTATTAATCTCCTTTCCATGTTGCTAGCTCCTTTCCATGTGCTTCCTGCATTCTAGATGAACATTATGAATGTTTAGTAAGTAAAGAATCAATTGCTCCTTTCAATGACAAAGCAAAAATATCAACCATATGAACAAGATAAATAAATCACTCAAGTATAATTCTCATTCTGTGAACATAACATAATACAAGAGTCATTTGTTCTTTATATGATATATTAGAAGACTCATAACTAATATCCCAAATAAATCATCATCAACATCATCAATAGTGATCTAATTGTTTCTCTAGCACAAGCATGAACAACAACGTCCTTTTGAATAGAAGGTGCAATCATTTGTTGATTTCCTAGAACATTTCCTAATAGAACATTTATTTTGGTTTATATCAACATACCATTATAAAAGTTAAATAAAATTTCCTCTATTACTTTGAATATTCATGCTCATCATGGCCATAAAATGACAACCCTTATCGTAAAAAAAATCTCAAACAATAAATTAATATATTTACACGAATTTGATACTCGGTTTTAGCTTGCTCATGTTGTTTATGAAATGCACCTATTATAGATTGTTTTTGTTTCATCAAATTTGACATTTTATAATAGCTTGGCTATAACTGCTATTACAATCACCAACATGCAAAGTTTATCCTTTTTATTCCATGTCCTAAATCCTCTCTTAATAAGACAATTGCCTCCGACATGCTTTTCAACAAACAAATAACAATACAAACAAAAAAAATTGCATCTTATTTCTTATTATATTATGACCAATATTAAAAACCAAGAAGGATTAAATCTACAAAGAACTCCATTTATACATCTCTAGGGAAAATTGTATCTGCATGGTTTGCAAGAACCTCTTTATAAATATGCTCTCCTTACTTTATCTTGATCAATTGGATGAAAAATAAAAATTCACTTTTTTAATGTTGGATCAACTTCCAGTGAATTAAGATCAATACCTCGTTATGAAATTGACTATTATTCCTTTTCTGTGATCAAGCATTATAAGGAACTTGCCTTTTAAAATATCTCTCTATTATTAATGGTTACAATAAAATAAATATGAAATTATTTACCTCGTTAGTTTTTATGTCATATATAGTATAAATCAAAGGCAAGAAGATACGTATATTTTCGCAGGACTTATATAATACAATGCAAGGTTCAATTTTTAAATCCTTTATAATTATTGGAAATTGATCTCCTTATTAGAATAACTTTTTTTAGTTAAATTTATTTTTCATACATGTATTGATTTTGATTAATTAAGCGCAATTCACATTTTTTAATTATTGTATTTTCTTTTTTCTTTCTACAACTTAATTAGTGTGAAGGAGCACCAATAATGGGTGGTACGAAACCAACTATAAACATTAATTTTAATTATCTGAAACGATGTGAAAAATTACAGAGTGTCCTCTTGATGATATAAAAAAGAAAAGAGAATATAAAAAAATGATGAGAGAACTTATAAATAAGAATGAGACCGATTGACCATGTAAAAATGATCGACTCCTTGGCATACATGTGATGAGAGCACATACCATGTGTGAGGACCACTCGCCAGGAGCTTTCGTGGCGCCACAGGCCAATCTTCGCTTGATGTGATTTTATGTGAAGATGTTGTTGTTTATGATTGATGTTGTTATGCCATTTGAGTGTTCAATTGCATGTTTATATAATTAGTCAGATTATTAGATTAATTTATGCGCACATTCGTGTGATTGTATAAAGTGAGGGGGTTATCTAATTCTATTCATTGAATTTAGGTGTTCACTTGTGCACCAAATATTTTTTAAGTTACAGGTTCTTCAATATTTCGAACTCTTTTGCCAGCGGATATTGAAAATGGAGATTATATTCTTAAAAGGGAAAATAATTTTTTCATTCTTGAGATTTTATAAAATTAATTATCTTGTCTTTCTATTTTTACTATTAGGTATTTAGTCCCTAACGCTCGGTTTCATCTTATTGAATAATCCTTCAGCCTAAAATTATATATTTTTTCTGTTAAACGAGAATAAAAAGTAAAAGAGATATTTTAAAATGATAAAACTACTCTTAATAAAATCTGACAATTAAAAATGGAAAATAATAAAATTCCTTTTGTTTCTCGTGATCTTCTTTTTCGTGTTGCTCTTGAATTTCATATCAAGGGTACAAAATTTTCTTGCTTTTATCGCTAGATCTATGAAAAATTTTCAATTTTTGTGAAAATTCACCTCTTAAATCTTTTAATAGGTTTAATAGAGAAAATTTTATTTTCAATCAAAGCTCCATGTTGAATCTCGATTCCATTCTTGCAATGGCTGTCAAAGAACCTAGGACTGCTTGACGTGATTAATGATGTTGCTATTATTCTGGAATAGATCTGCAGAAAGACCTGATTTTCAATCCCGTTAAGCATGCCATAGAATCCCATCGGAGCAATCTTTGAATCCCTACAAAGTATCGGGTTAAAAAAATACGAACAACAAGTCAGAATCCAACAGGGATCGAGTTGACCGAGTCAGAATGAAGAAAACTGAACTCACCGGGAGAAATCACTTCCCTCGACCAGAGATGAATCAACCCCCGATCGATTTGAGAGTTGTTTTTAATCCATAAGTTTGTGTTGGGGAAAGGTGGAGGATTTGATTCTTTACTGGGAAAAGGTGTTCGTGGGGTCCATATACCAGGTTAGTGTTTAATCCAAAGGTTTGTTTTTCCTTGCTTTGTGATTGTGTAAGCCATGTGATCATGGTGATGGTGATGATCACTATATTGTAATTGCATATTTGGAATTATCACCGAATCTCAAAATCAATAAACCTCTGCCAAAATTCAACCCAAGAGTATATGTTTTATCAAGGTCACCGGAGGTTGGTTTGAGTAGTTGATGATAAAGAAGATGAGATGTGCTGAATTTTAATTTTTTTTGCAATGTTTGTTTTAATTATTAAGGGGTATGTCAATGTTTTCATTCTTATTTAACAGAAAAAAATTCTAATTTTAAGCGGAAAAATCATTTAATAAGACAGAATTAAAGACTAAGTACCTAATAATCAAAAATACATGAATAAGTTAATTAATTTTTTAAAACTTCAGAGATGAAATAATTACTTTTCTTTCTTAAAATGTTACGTAATTAGATTAGATATGTGTAATAAAATAGATGTTAATAATGTGTTGATTTTTTAATTCTTCTTAGAATGTATTATGTTAATATGGCTCAATTAGAATTTTAGAATCAAACTATTATTAATTGTAACGATATGTATCTGGTGAGCACAAGACCTGTGATATTTAGTTGTGAAAGACATTGAAAATATTTAATTCCTATAAGGTTTATTATGGGCTTTAGTACCCTTAAGCCTATCCAGATTATAGTGTCAATCCAGTCCATATAAATGCATAGTGATACTTGCATAGAAAATAAAACCCTTGCTAAAAATAGTAATTGAATATGAATTCTTAGGTTGATTTCAAAAAAGAAAAATAGTTTAATTCTTAGATTCTTTGGTTGATTTTTTTTTTTTTTTTTTGCTTGATTTTTTAATTCTTCTTAGAATGCTTATTACTTAATATGCTCAATTAGAATCTTAGAATCAAACTATTATTAAGTGTAACGACTATGTATCTGGTGAGCACCAAGACCTGTGATAAGTTGTGAAAGACATTGAAAATATTTAATTCCTATAAGGTTTTATTTATGGCTTTAGACCTTTAAGCCTATCCATTATATAGTGTCAATCCAGCGATAAATGCCAGTAGGATACGTTGCATAGAAAATTAAAACCCTTGCCAAAATAGTAATTGAATATGAATTCTTAGGTTGATTTCAAAAAAAGAAAAATACGTTTTTAAATTTCTTAGATTCTCTTGGTTGATTTTTTTTTTTTTTTTGTATTGTAAAAATATTATTAAATGTTTTTTCTACTCTTCGTAATAACTAATTAATAATTCGTCTTATATACTACCAAAATTAAGCTAATAAATTTTAACAAAAAATGTTAAATTATAATCATTTATTCATAAGTCAATTAATATTAATACTTTTAATATCTAAAATTTAAAAGAACTAAAATAATAAAGATTTTCTATTTATATTAGTTTTATGTTGATTTTTTTTTTTTTTTTGTTATTGTAAAATATTATTAATGTTTCTACTTACTTTCGTATATAATATTAATAATTCAGTCTTATATAATACAAAATTAAGCTAATAAATTAAATTAAAAAAATTTAAAATACTAATTATTATTATAATAATAATATTAATCTTTTAATATTAAATTAATAAAATAAAATAATAAAAGTTTTCTATTTAATTAGTAATCTATCCAAGAAGGGTACTTCAATATTCAAATGTTAATCTATTAAATTTAATTAAGTAAATATTCATTTATTTCCTCAACTAATAAAATTAATATAATTTTTTTCATCCAATAAAATTAAAAATTTTAAAAATATTTTTTGTTAATTCTTAAATTAATTAAGGGTAATTTTGACAATTCTAATGTCTCCCTTCTCGTTCCACATTAATATATATCATATATTACAAATATAGATTAAGGAAGGATTCACTTTATTTTTTCAATCAATAAAATCAAATTATTTTTTCAACAAATAAAATTAAAATTTTTAAAAATATTTTTATCCATTCTTAATTAATAAATTAATTAAGAGTAATTTTTGCAATTCAAATCATCCCATTCCCACTTTAATATATTTATTATTATTATTGTTATAGAAAAATAGATACATCCATAAGTTATAGATGTAAATTATAGAATGACCTAATGCATAAATTTGACAATATATTTTAGGTGATTACCTTTGTGGTTCGCTGAACTTTGCAATGAATCCATCATAATCCTACACTTTCACATGTAAGTAATAATTATGCTCTCACCAAAATGAAATATGAAAGTGTAGGATTATAATTTAACTCTTGCAACGATATTTTATTTTAATGGAGGAGCACAATTATTATTCAAATATGAAAATGTAAGGTCATGCTTATATCCCCGTAAAGTTTAGCGGACTACAAAAATAATCGGCCAAATTTCAAGGTCAAATTTATGCATTTTAGGCTTATAGAATCATAGAGTATAGATACGCATCATCATCATTATTATCATTATTATTATTATTATCTAAAACGCATAATTATAATCTTTTATAATAATAATTATTTTATTTTATTAACACATTAGAATTTAAATTTAAATATGAAATCAATATAACCAATTAAACAAAATTATTTTATTTTGTAAAAGTCATGAAAAATATTTTTGTCTATACATAGATTTAGTTGGAGTATTTTTGTCAATTCCAATTCTCCGTACTATTCCTTTTATATAGACTAATATAATAATATGTGCTACATGTTTTGCATGGTTGCTTCTTCTCGTAGATACTCGTTATTTAATTTACATTTTTCTTTTATCAAGAAGTATATCCAATCGTTATAAAAATATTTTAATTAAGTTGTAAATGAGTCAAATTTACTTTAGACTTGGTTCAAAAAAAAAAATTCGCTAGTAAGCAATATTCTAAAAAAATCGCACCGGTTATTGAACTGGTGAGCATAGAGGTTCGTTGAAACGGAAGATTCAACCGTATTCCATATGGTTCGATCAGATTTTTTATATATAAATAATTGAGTAGGATGTGGTTTTTCTTATATAAGTTATTCAGTTTATATTTATTTAGTCATCTTGAATCAAATTGATTGAATATTCACCTTTATTATTTTATATAAATTAAAATATACAATATTTAAAATTTTTATTTTCATAAATTAAATTTATAAAATTTGACATAAATAAACTAAATTCGTTGGTGAAAATATTAGAAAATTAGCACTTAATACTAGATATTAGTGCCTTTCAAAAAAAAAAAAAAAATACTAGACATTAGTGCAAGTAAACGATTCAATTTCTAAAATATTCATGGGTGCAGCTTTGTCCTTGGGAAAAAAACTTACATGAATTGAAGTGCAAGGACACCACGTTGCAACTGACATGGCACAAAAAATGTGAAATCTTTTCATTAAGAGCATATCAATACAATCGTAAATTACTTTAATTTATTTGTCACGTCTGAAAAATTTATAGTTAAAAATAAAAATTTTTTTCAATGTTATTTCTGTTTAACACGTGAATCTTACGTGTCAAAAAGAAAGAAAGACACTGTCTATCACGCTCTCTATTGTTAGAGAATCTATTAGATAGCATAAATCAGCTTTTTGTTCTTTTTTTTCCTATTTATTTATTTATTTTTCTTATTTTTTTTATTGTATTTTATGCGTTCTCTTTTATTCGTGCTCAAACTTCTTCTTACTCTGAAACTGATTTCTTTTTCGTGTATTGGAGAGTCATTTTTAAAATCTAACATCTATAAATATATATTCACCCATATCATCGTCCACAACTTCTATTTATCAAGACACGTCAGTCACAATCCATAGTTGTATTAGAGATGTTCTAAGCTGTCAAACTCCTCTTTTTATCTCATCTTCGTCTAGATCCCATCTTCTTTCAAACGTCAATTAATATCTAGTACAATAAGTCGCAACTCTATTTGAGATTTCTTCTCAATGCATTATGATAAATATCTTATTTTTTTCCCCTCTCTCTCATATATATGCTCTCACACTCATACACATCTGTACATTAATAAACCGAGGTTTTGAAAGCCGCTGTTGGTTTGAAGCGGCAATAGAGACTTAACTTCCAAAAACCAGATTTTAAATTCGAACCGTTATTAATTCCGGTCTGTTCACCGGTTTTTATAGATTCTCACCGGTTCTTATCCGGTTTTTTAAACTCCATTTTAATTAGCCAACTTCGACGGACCATAATTTGATTCACGATTGAACCAGTCAAACCGGTCGGTACGGTTCGATTTTCAGAACAATACTGTAAAGTTTAAACCCAGCTTGGCCATCGATAAGTGAAAGTAGAGAGTTATAATTTAAAAGATTGATATCGAATCGGGATTGAATTTTAATTAAATATATACTATATAAAATAATTTGGTTGAGCATCATCTTTTTTTATATAGTACATTTAATGCTCAAATACCTGCTTAGCATCTAGTTATGAATTTGTGATTTTCTTTGATATGAGGACATGTTTGGCTCGTCTGCCATTTTGCGACATTAACTCATTATTTTTATTATTATAATTATTAAATATATATTGGTGTATAATATTGAAGTGGCATCTATTTCGACAACTGATTAATTTATATGTTAAATATAACTACAAAGATTGTTGTTATATTTGGATCTTATAATCAAATTGGTTCTTCGATTTATTCAATTTTAATTATCAATAAGATCTATTATTATTCAATTATTTATTTTTTTTAATACATGATTAAATTATTTATTATGATCTTATTGTGTATTATAATTATTTAAAATCTTCTAGATCTTGAATTTATAACCTTGATATTATGGGCTCGAATTATTTATATTAGATGCTATGTGTCTTTGAAGACACAATAGAAGTTAGAAAATCAAGAATCTAATCAAAATAATTTAAAGGCGATAATTTTCTTCTACTGTATATTTGATAATTAAATATCCATTTATTCTTTAGAATGGTTTGAAAGAAAGGTACAACATCTAAAAGCTCACAAGAATGAATATATTATTGCAAAATCGTAAAACTATAAGTTATTTTGATTTTGCGACATTAAGATTATTTTATTATTATTATAATTATTATTTTATATTGACAGATATTATTCATGTGCTACCAATTTTGAGAATGTTGATTTATTTCTTAAAATATAATTTGTATTGTTGTTATTATATTTGGAGCTTATATTACCTCTTGATCTAGAATTATTAATGATATTTATACCTCGAATATACTCTTGAAGTAGCAATATCGAGAGAAAAAGTTTTATAATAAACTTTGGATCTATTTCATATCCTTTTATTATTGAGCAAAGTATCACACTCCTAAATAATATCATGAAACTTGTCCAATTAGATTTTCTTCATTCCCTGAAGTGAATGGAATTATACATAATACTGGACATGGGAGTAGTGAAATCTACCCAACTAGATTTGATGCATTCTCTGAAGTGAATGCAATAATATATGATGTTAACAAAGATCACAATTGAAGTAATGATCTTAACAATGGTGGCCACATAATTAAAAATAAAATTTACCATCAGAAGTGGTACAAATAATGTGGCATATATAGATATTAGTCATATATTTGTTGTACACCAAAATATTGAGAGGCAAATTTGGCTTTGGTAGTAAAATATTATTTAAAGGTTCCGAATAACAAATATTACTACATAAAGAAATGAATTTTATGCATAATGCATTATTCCAAATATATTTATTAAAATATGTATAGATAATGATTTAAATAAGTATGGTTTTAAACCAGAAGTTTGTAAATCCAAGTACTTTATTATTTGGCATGATCAATTTGACCATCCTAATCAATAATGATGCGAAAAAGGAAATTTTATCATTATATGGATATTTATTGAAGAACCAGAAGATTCTTCAAATTTAATGAATTTTTCATGCTTAGTTTGTTCTAAAAGTAAATTAATTATTGAGCGTCACCAAGAGTTTAAATTGAACTGTTTTTATTTTTTGGGATTTATAAAGGAAAATTATTGATAAATTTATTTGGATATATTATGGATGCATCCAAAAAATATTTACATGATTATTATTAACTTGTAACCTGAAATTTGCAAAGATTATTATCAATATGCAACCGGAAGTTTACATGATTATTTGTGCAAATAATTTGATTAAGAATATAATTTCCAGATTATGCTATTAAGCTGATTTATCTTGAGAATGATGGTGAATTTACATATCATGTGTTAATTGAAATAATTTTAGCGCAATTCGTTGTTGCTTTTATTTATACTCAAAATGATTTAGTATAATCATTTGTTAAATAATTGCAAGGATTATTATGAGAATGAAACTCCCTATTTCTAAGAGGAACATACTATTAAATTTAATAGCACTTAGTCGCATTAAGCCAATAACTTATTATAAGTTCTCCCTTTATAATTGATTTTTGGGTCACGAACCAAATATTACCCATCCACAAATTTTTAAATGTGCGGCGTATGTTCTAATTGCTCCACCACAACGCACTAAAATGATCCTCAAACGAGGTTGGAAAATATGTCGGGTATGAATTTACATCTATCTATCTAAAACTTTCAAAAATAAGAAAGTTATTTATGACCAAATTTGCTAATTGTTATGGATCCCGACATTAGGGGGAGAAAATAAACAGCTAAAAGAATAATTAATTGAAAAATAATTATCGTTATTATATCTTGATCCTCATACAAGGCAGTGTAAATTTAAAATTTTAAAAGATAATTCATTTGCAAATATTACAAATTAGTTGCAAGATATATTTACTAATCCAAAATGAGATAATTAAATCTCACATATTAACTGCAAAATGCTCCTATTAGAATTAAAGTTCTTGAAGGACAAACTGCTTATGCTAATGAGTCTAAGGCACGCCTGAAGCGTGATAGATCAATCCGTTTCAAGGATAAAAATTCTAGAAAAAGAAAAGGAGCAAATATTCAAGACGGTCAAGCTCTAGAGAGCAAAGTGCGGAAGAAGTCTCTGATATAAAGAATAAGTTTCCAAAAGAAATTCAAGTACTTGAAATCATTGAGAATAATGAGATCTTAATAAATTATGTCGTCTGGACAAAGGTTGAACCGATATAAAAAGTGCGGAAGAAGTCTCTGATATAAAGAATAAGTTTCCAAAAGAAATTCAAGTACTTGAAATCATTGAGAATAATGAGATCTTAATAAATTATGTCGTCTGGACAAAGGTTGAACCGATATAAAAATAAACGTCGACGATATTTTTATATATGATATACCGCTGGATATTGTGAAAAAAATGAGGATCTTGAGTATTGTCTATTGGGGAACGTATATATGAAATTGATTGCCAAAATAGAATGAAACATATGTTATTTAATTTACTTGAAAATTAAAATTTGAAATTTTGTGGGCATCAAGAGATGTCAAGCTAGTAGAAACAAATATGTATTTGTGCGAAATTGAAATGAGGCCATGAGATATAAAGCAAACTTGTTGCATATGTTTTTTCACAAGGAACTGATATTGATTAGGATAAATACCTTCATGTGGTAGATACAATTATAATTTGATTAGTTTGGTAATTTATGAAAATTCTAAATGTGTTTAATGAATTAATGATTGCTTATTTATATGCTAACTTAACGTAGGTATCTAAATGAAAATCCCTGAAGGATTTTAATTGCTTTAATTGCTTCAAGCATAAGTTCTCGAGAGATTTATTCAATCAAATTGTGTAGAGCTCTATATAGATTATTGGATAATGATATCCATGAAAACTGAAAAAAAAAACTTAAAGTAGCAAATCGAGACTTCGAAAAATATATTTAAGATTTCTATATGGATTAAAGAAATCTCAATACATATGGTAAAATTCCCTTAATGATGTTTATGGCTAAGAAAATATTATATTACTTTATGATTATATTCTTTTTATAATATTTTATTATTGAAAGCATACTTTTGATATTTTTTTGGATATTTGCTTTATAATCTGTATGAAAGCTTAATGATGTTTATGGCTAAGAAAATATTATATTACTTTATGATTATATTCTTTTTATAATATTTTATTATTGAAAGCATACTTTTGATATTTGCTTTATATGCTGTCATGAGTAAGGTGATCTCTTGATTAGTGAATATTTGTTAAAAGAATATTATAATAATAATGTTATATGTTCATAAAGAGATTTTAATATGAATTTGTCATTTATGAACATTATTGGAACTCCTCAAGAGCTTCCAAAGATTATAGATTTCTCAAAGAAAGAATTTGAGATGAAAGATATTGAGAATATAAAATTTTATTTCGATCTGAAGTTCAAGCATTCCATCAATGAAAATTTATCTATGAATCTACATATATGACTAAATTATTAAAATGATTTTATATGAATCCCAAGATCTCAAGATTTATCTTCATGAAGGGGAGTAAATATGCACGGTACTCTTTTTCCTTTTAACCAAGGTTTTTTTTTCCCACTAAATTTTTCTGGTAAAAGTTTTTAATGAGGCAGTATTTCAACGTGTATTTAAGAAACAAATAATGTACTCTTTTCCTTCACTAAGATTTTTTCCCTACTGGATTTTTTTTTCTTAGTAAGATTTTAACAAGATATATTCTTTGAAAAATGGGCATCAAAGAGAAGTGTTATAAAATAAGTAGATGTCCTATATGGACTAGAAGTCTATATTCTTAATTATTACGAACTCTATCTTCCTAATTTTGTGTAGGACTCTATTAGGATTCCATTTATGTAATTATATATATGCGGCTTTTTATCATTAATAAACACCCTCATATTCTTCCGTATTTTGCTCTCTATTCCTTCTCTCTAATTTTATATTATTTTATAACAGAAATTTATTGAATAAACTATAACTATACTTTTTTTTTAGAGTAATAACTATAATTTTTATTAGCCATGCAAATGTTGAATAAAAAGTTATATAACAGTTAAGAAAAAATGTACTATCTTTGTTCCATAATACTTGTCACATTTGAGGAAATAGCTTATTTCAAAATAGTTGTTACATTTGTAGTTTCAAAGAATAATATTTTTTTTTCCGTGTTTACTTTTTGTATATGCCTAATAATTATTACTTCAATTTAATAGTCTTCTTAGAAAATTAGTATTAAATTAAGGGTAATATAGTCAATTTACTCAATAATTTATTGTAATTTAGACATTTTTAATAGTTTTCTTAAGAGATGTGAAATTATAAATGTGACAAATATTATGGAATAGAAGTAGTATATAAAATATTAAAATAAATAGTTTGTTTAAGTAGTTTAACAAAATAATTTATGTTAGAAGTGTGCATTTAACAGTTTAAACCATTAAATTAAACTAAACCGTATCAAATTTTCAGTTTTATATGGTTCATATTTTTATGATTTTATTGGTTGAACCAGTAAAAAGGTAGACAAATACATAAATTAACCACTAAACTTTGTAATTTTAATCATATGGCACTCTGAACTTTATTGATGACTTATTATGCACTTATACTTACAAATTTTGATAATATTTTGTTGTTTGATATTTTTTCTTTTTGATATCGGGATTGTGTCCAGCCCTTAGGACTGACTAGCAGACAAATGTAGTTCTTGTTCTCCATCTCGGGTCCATGCAAATGCCCCCTCCATATGGACCGGACAAATCTCCAATACACATAGGGTATGATCCACGAGCATCGGCAATGTTATAATCCATGCAGGAATTGATTAACTGCTTAGATGCCCCTAAAAATTGAACCCACGACCATCAAAAATTTGTCTAGCGTGGTTTCCATTAGGCTAACCTTTGAGAGTAAATTTTAATAATGTTACATATCTTTCCATAATAAAAATAATAATTTTCAGAATTTTTGAATTTATATGCAAAATAATAGTTTGATATGTGGTTATTATTAATTTTAAAACAATAATTTTTTATTTTTAATTATTTAATCAATCTAATTTTATAAATTAAAGCGTTTAATAAAATAATTTTATAAAATAAAATTTGTAATGAATATAATTTTATAAATTGAAGTAAAATTATATTCAAGTATTTAATAAATTAAAGTAAATGTTGAGGAGCTTAAAGTAATAAAGTTCGGAGGGCGGTTGAGGTCTTAAATCAAGCTCGCTACCGCTAAAGCTCATTTTGACTTTGGATTTGGCTGGTTTAACCGACAAGTAAGCTTACATCAAACTGCGTCGTTTTGATGTAGGGTTTTCAATCTGAAGCCTAAGCATATAAGCAGCCGTAGACGTTCTTGTGTTTCTTTCGCTCGCTTTCTTTCGTTGCCGACTCTCTCGCAACTCGTCTCTTCCCTAAAGCAATTTATCGAGTCTGCTCTCTTCTGCTCTCATTCGTTGCTCGCCTGCTCTCTTATTCTAGGCTTTACTGTAATCTTGAGCAAATACCAAATCTCTCTTCTTTTTCTCTCGATTCGAATCCAAGTTCACCCAATCAGGTCCCCAACGGTTCTTTGTGGTTAGGTTTTATTGGATTTGGATGGGTACCGAGAGGAAAAGGAAGGTGAGTTTGTTTGATGTGGTGGATGAAACATCCATCTCAGCGAAGATAGGGAAAACCAACGGCGGAGGAGTAGCAGCGATAACGATGATGAACAACAATGGAAACAACAGTTTGGTAAATCGTTGGACTGGGAGGCCATACTCTCAAAGGTACTTGGAAATATTGGAGAAGAGGAAGACTCTACCAGTTTGGCACCAAAAGGAGGAGTTCTTGATGGCGTTAAAGAAGCATCAGGTCCTTGTTCTTGTCGGTGAGACTGGTAGTGGCAAAACTACTCAGGTTGGTTAGTTAATCTTCCCCCTTTTGAATGTTGATTATCCTCTGCTTTCTTATTAGGATACCTTCTTAGCATTGGTGCTTGATGGTTATATTTAGATGTTGGGACGGTGTCATAGGCCCTCGTTTTGAATGTTTATGAATGTTCCTTGTTATGACTATTATGTTTATGTGTGGTGAGCAAAGTCAAGAGGACTTTATGTGACGAGTTCTTATATTGTAAGCATCTGTGGAGTTCTTTGCTCCTGTATTTACATGGTGGACTAAATATTTGCAGAACAATTATTATGACTAAATAGTTTTACATACTAGACTGGCAGTCACTAAGGTAAACTGCTGTTGGGTTTACTGATAGCCAGGAAAAGTTGGATATTTGGTTTCCTCTTCTTTCTTAATATCTTATAATTTGATTTTCTTTGGTATCACAAACATGTTCCCTTTTGCATGAATTGTGTTGGAAAAGATGTTAATATATTTTTCTTAAATTTTTTGTACTGGAAGATTTCTGATGACTGTAGAACTTCACAAGCAATTTTTACGTTTCATAATTTGATTTCAAATTAATATTGTAGTTGTTGGACGTAGAAAATATTGGTAACCTGTTTCATGTTACAGATTCCCCAGTTTGTTTTGGAAGCTGTAGATATAGAATCACCAGATAAGCGTAGGAAGATGATGATTGGATGCACCCAACCTCGTAGAGTGGCTGCAATGTCTGTTTCTCGGCGTGTTGCTGAGGAGATGGATGTGACTATTGGAGAAGAGGTCGGTTATAGCATCCGTTTTGAAGACTGTAGCAGCGCGAAAACGGTTTTGAAGTGAGTTATTCATGCAATGTGTTTCTATTATTATCTCTATAACTTGATTTTACTATTGGGTTAAATGGCATGTTCCTGAATTTTTCGGCGTTTTTTAATGTCAGGTACCTAACAGATGGTATGCTTTTAAGAGAAGCAATGACTGATCCACTTTTGGAACGATATAAAGTAATAATCCTTGATGAAGCTCATGAAAGAACTTTGGCAACAGATGTGTTGTTTGGGCTACTTAAAGAAGTTTTAAGAAATAGACCTGATCTGAAGCTTGTTGTTATGAGTGCAACACTAGAGGCTGAGAAGTTTCAAGGTTATTTCAACGATGCACCTCTGATGAGGGTTCCTGGTAGACTTCATCCAGTGGAGATTTTCTACACCCAAGAACCTGAAAGGGACTACCTTGAGGCAGCAATTAGGACAGTTGTCCAGATACACATGTATGAACCATTGGGGGACATACTTGTTTTTCTCACAGGTGAGGAGGAGATAGAAGATGCATGTCGTAAAATAACAAAAGAAGTTGGAAATATGGGGGATCAGGTAGGGCCTGTGAAAGTAGTGCCTCTGTATTCAACTCTTCCACCTGCCATGCAGCAGAAAATTTTTGAACCTGCTCCACCTCCCCTGACAGAGGGTGGCCCTGCTGGTAGGAAGATTGTTGTGTCAACAAACATAGCAGAAACTTCTTTGACCATAGATGGCATTGTTTATGTCATTGACCCAGGCTTTGCCAAGCAAAAGGTTTATAATCCAAGAGTGCGTGTTGAATCCCTGTTGGTTTCCCCAATATCAAAGGCAAGCGCTCACCAGAGGTCGGGGCGTGCTGGTAGAACTCAGCCAGGGAAATGTTTCAGACTTTACACGGAGAAAAGTTTTCAGCAAGATCTTCAGCCTCAGACATACCCTGAAATACTGCGATCAAATCTTGCAAATACAGTTCTAACACTGAAGAAACTTGGAATTGATGATTTGGTGCATTTTGATTTTATGGACCCTCCCGCTCCTGAAACTTTGATGCGAGCGCTAGAAATGCTAAATTATTTGGGAGCTTTAGATGATGATGGAAACTTGACAAAGTTGGGGGAGATCATGAGTGAGTTTCCCTTGGATCCTCAGATGTCAAAGATGCTGGTTGTGAGTCCTGAATTCAATTGTTCAAATGAGATTCTCTCAATTTCTGCAATGCTTTCAGGTATTATCATTTACTTCCTTTTGTCTTTGTATTAGTCTTGAGTCTGGTCTTGAATAATATAAGTAGATGCCATTTGGTTGCATCATCATTGAATGCACTCCATCATATGGCATGTGCACAGTTTTCATTGCTGTGCATGGTTTTAGTTGTTCAACTGCTCGTGTGTGTATGCAAGTGTACGTACATGCGTGCAGTTGAAGAACTAAAGCCATCCAATTAGGTTGTCATCAGCCACTGTCTTATATGGGTACCATGCCCCCGGTTGGCATGCACCATCAGATTCTAAGTAAGTGCTGATGCAGATAGTTGCAGTTTCTCAGTATTATCTCATCTCATGAAGTAAATGGTGTCGTCTCGCCTGTATGCATCTGCTGACCTACAATGGGCCTCTTCTGTGATAACCAAATTCTTTCTTTAGTACCAAATTGCTTTGTCCGCCCTAGGGAGGCTCAAAAGGCTGCTGATGAAGCAAAAGCTAGGTTTGGGCACATAGATGGAGATCACCTGACGCTGTTGAATGTATACCATGCATACAAGCAGAACAGTAAGTGATTGCCGATTGCTTTTTTTTTTTTTTTTTTTTTTTTTAGGTTTGGGCACATAGATGGAGATCAACCTGAAGACGCTGTTGAATGTATACCATAGGCATACAGAAGCAGAACAGTAAGTGATTGCCCGATTTGCTTTTTTTTTTTCTTTTTTTTTTTATTACTACTGTTTATTCTCTCTAAATGTTGAATTATCTGATTAGAATGTCATTTTTGCTCCCCCACCACCCCGCCCGCGCCCCCCACCCCCTCCCTTCAAATGGATTGCAGATGAGGAAATCCAATCCCTTGTGGCTATGACATAGAGATTTTGTAATCGCACTGAGCGGGCTGCTCAAGGCCTGCTTGATAATGTTTAGACAACAGCGTTGCTATCGCATCATGGCAAGGTTTCAGACCTTAAGCTTATGCAGCACTGGCAAATTCCAACAAGCCGCGAATTCTATGTCCGAACATAAGAAGGCTATGCTACTTGGATATTTTATGCAGGTTGGCTCAACCGTGGGAACGAACTCGGGCACTAACCTGACAGTGGAAAGACAACGCAGTGATGGTTTAACTTTTCCCTTTAATTATTCATTTTTCTTGCAACACCAACTTTAGATATAGAAATCCTTAGTTGAGTAATCCTTTTTGTCTATTTTCTACAATGTTTCCTGTCAATGCACTTTTGTCATGTGCTTAGTAATATAATGTACCGGTTTGTAGTGTGGTTATTAAATTGTATTAGTTCGGTTGTGTCTTTTATCCCAGGAGATGCACTGTGGTTCAGTTTTAGTTGATGATGTGCGAGATTAGGGAACTGTATCGTGCAGTCATATCTTTGGTTGATTTATAATTCTGCAGGTGGAGTGGGCAACTCGAATGAGTTACCATCCTTCAAATTGTCTAGAATCACTAAGCCGGAGTGGGTATTTATAATGAAGATACTGTTCGCTAAAATAACGACTTGATGAGACGAGTCGTAAGTCGGAATTATTATTCGTACAAGTGCCGACTGATATTCGTCGGTGAATGGTTAGTTGTCCAGTTTCCTCTATTATTTGTTGCAATTGATAAAGTGTCCCCATGTAAGTTTTAAAGATCTGTGATAAAAATGTCTTCTGTTATACACAGGATTAGTAGATGTTTTTGCCAATACCGCATTACTATTGATTTAGCACCAACTTCCCTAGATTGTGAGGCCAAGCGAGTATCCTCGAGAGACTTTACAAGAAGCGGGAAGAGGGAGAAGGAAGAGAGCAAGATAAAAATGAAAAGTGTGAAGCAATGTCCAATAGTTTTGGATTTATTCAAACTTTTCTTCACCGCTGATAGTTGGTGCACATTGGAGCTACCTTAAAAGTGCTATTGTAATGACAACACTCACTCCCACCTTGGTGCCAGCCATCTCCCCTTTCCCCTGGTTGCTGTTATAGCCACTTCGGTCCGGTTTCAACCAGGCCAGCTCCATTTATTTCGCTTGAAATTATAGGTTTAGAAAGATTAGATTCTTCCTATTGTACCCTTCGCAATTCACATTATTTTTTAGATGTGGGCTAATGGCGTTGGTTGCTATAATTTAGTTTAGTGAACATCGGAAAAGTGGAACCATTTATGACTAGACTTAAACTGACCCTCTGCACTTCCCAGTCCCCCATCTCCTACTAGTAGGTTGGAAAACTGGCAATTCATGGAATTGTTTTCTCTCCAGTACGCTACTTTCATTTCGGTAGGAACATACGCTGGTAAAAGCGTTCAAAAGTTAAAACTCCCATTTATACGTTGGGCTCTGTCCAATTCGGCTGACTGAAATGTTTTTTAAAAAAATTCAAAAAAAAGCTCACTCGTGCTGAACGTAGAGTTGATACTTGAAGCGTTCTTGCTGTCAAGATAAAAGCTTTAACACCCTTTAACTCTCCTACGATGCTTTGACTCTCTAAACCTACGGACCAGCGAAGTACTGGAAATCACGAGAAAATCGCATCAGAGCCAAAGGCACAGACGACCTTGTGGACCATCGGCTACAAACATATATTATTCCCCTAATAAGGAAAAAACTTCATGACGATGAGAAATGCGATAACACGCACTACACTATGTCCATCTTAGGCTATAATAGCTATCCGCAATGCCCCTCTACCCTAGTTAACTCTACCTAGTTTAACTCTAGAGAGGTTAATCTAATACATTAACTATGCCGACACAAATTCCCTTTTGGTAGTACCCCGCTCGGCTAGGGACTAGGAGCACATCAGAATCTCTCAATAACTATGGAAATTGGTAAATATTGTAATGAATTTGTCTTTAGTAAACCATTTGTGGGGGGTCAATAGCTTGATCCATGCAACAAGAGAGAGGTCACAAGCACAGTGGTGATAGATGGAATTTTAACAGCTTTCAAGAGTTAAAATGGAAACCCCAAGATACAAGGTGTCGGAAACCTGCTGTTAAAAGTCTATGATCTAAACTGCAGCAATGATATTGATTTCTTCTTTATTACAAGAACAAAGTCGTTGTCAACTCAGCTATCAGACTCGCCGAGCCCGCAGTCCTATAAGAGAAAGAAAGGCAATCGATCATGTGCAAAGGCCATAAGAAGGAACGAGAACCTCGGTCAAGGTCGCGTTGGCCCAAGCAGCCAAAGCATCTTCCCAACAGGACCAATAACATCAGCCAAGAATTATTATTTATGTATACATGAATAACAAGTCTGATTTGGACCGTAAAAATAATCCTTTCCATGGTGTAATGTCGTTTAACGGTTGCCTGCATCAACCATGTGCGTGCCTTTCTCGTAGCGAATAGGGACTCGGTACCCTTTTACCAATCTTTCGACAAATTAAGAACTATTGGCTCTTTGGAGCCATTCGAGCTACCTATCGGGTGCTTCTTTTCCGCTTTTTTGAAATGTACAATGTTGTGCATATTACTTATAACATTCAAGAAAAGACAATCATTTAAAACGACCAATAAATCTTTCCCACATAGACCCAACCAAAAAGATTCAGAACAGTTCCTATCGATAAAGTTGAAGAAAAATCTGGTTGAAGAACATCAATACAGGAGAAAGTAAAGAATGACATCCCTCCTATTACTAAACACCAAGCACCACTCCCGTGTAAACTAGTTATCATTCTATATATATGTTAATTATTAAGTCAGCTCTCTTGCATTATCTAATAGTATGAAATTATTGAGATACTTTCAGGACGCCTCACTCATCTCAACGGAGCGCGTAAATTACTATGAAGGTATGAGAGATCCCATCATTATGGTACTTACTATTTGCATCGAATGCTGTCCCCTTAAACAGTGACCTAGATCATCAATACATTAGGTTGATGATTATCTTATAGTTAAAAAAGAGAGAGACAAAGTGTTCATACATGTTTATTTCTTCTTACCTTACCTTGTAGTGTTGCTTGTAATTGCGTTCCCACGGAACATTGATTACCTCCAGAAAAATAAACTAAAGCAATATTTATATACTTTATTTTCGGACGAACAAAAGGAAATATACATTAGAGAGGAAACAGGAAAAATTTTGCAGGAGTGTGGAGAAATAGTAAACTAACATTAAAATATAGCATGCAGCAACTGATGTTATTAAGAATAAAAGAATGTTCATGATCTATCATATTCCCTATATAGGAAAATAAGAAAAACAATATGTACAACCTTTATTCCTCAGTATGCTAAAACCTGATCAAAGCAGTAAAGCTACAAAATAATTCCCTAACTCCCTACAGGAAGACAAAACTGCAAAGCACCATGGTGTGCAAACAATCACTTGCACAACTTCTAGACTTAAGAACAGACAATGCCCAGAATATCATCAAAATTTATCAGACAAAGCAAAGCAGAGCAGGCATCCATGTTATCACTTTTCTCAACTCGCGACACTATTTTATAGTTTCTAACACACTTACAAAGCAGCTGCCAACGCGCCACGCGCGCCCTCTGCCGACAAAGCCGACGACCACGCGCCAGCCCCTTCCCCTGCACGACCCACTGCGCTCTTGCCGCAAAATCACATAGAATATGCAAGTGAATGAGGACAGAAAAGTGGTGAATTTATAAAGAAATAATTCAATATTCATTTGCTCTCATGATGTAACAGAGTGCCAAATATCAAGTGATTTCACAGCAGAATCCTGATTTGAGCCTGACGTAATAACTAAAACTGCAGTTCATCTAAGGATTATGGGTCATTTCTTGCATCAAAGCAAGACGAGGTATAATCTTGATGCCATTTAAAAGAGAATTAAAAACTACCCGGCATAGTCATAAAAGTATTTTCTGTGCACAGAAGGGCCAGCTAAATGGTCACTTCACGGTATCAAACCTATTCATCTGCATTCCTCCATGCATCTCTGAAACAGCTTTGTTAAATTGGCAAAATACCAGTAGAGTTTCTCTTATTTAGAAAATGAGGCATCAGTATCAGACAGCAGTCACAATGAACCACCTGGCAATGACAGAAAACTATCTCAGAAATATTCATGCTTCCTGCACTTGAATTTTTTCTTGGAAATATGCCAATCATAAATAAGAAGCTCTTATTTGCTCTAACTGGCAAAGCTAATTACCAACGAAATGGGAAGTGCAATTAAAGATAAACGGGAATGCTGCTAGACTTGAATGATGCAGATTTCTTGCCTCACAATAACCACCAACTTGATTATAGCCAATTGTCAAAAAATGAGGGAACATAAACTTGTATTTCATAATCATATTACCCTTAGTGACATCATACTGAACATACCTAAGATTTTAAGAAAGATGTTCATTAGCGACACAAACAGAAGCACAACATAATTAATCCAAAATATATTCCATTCAGGGCAAGTTCATCCAAAAAGTTTATGCACTTTGTGTATTCAGAAAACATAGAGCAGCGTAGTGCAGGGGGGCATGGAATTTAATCCTCTGTAGAAACTCACCACGACCAGGGCAGGCCACTGCACTTGATTTTTTGCTTAATTTCAATCATAAATAGAGAGCTCTTATCTGCTCTAACTGCAAGCTATTATCCACAAAATGGAAGTGCAATTAAAAGATAGACGGGAATGCTAGACTTGGAAATGTGCAATTTTGCCTTCACATAACACCATTGTTAAGAATTGTCAAAAAAAATGAAGGGGACAATAACTCTGTTCAATATCATAATTGACCGTCCTTAGTACATTCATAATGCTTGAACTACCTATAGATTTTAGAAAGATGTTTTCATTAGCGACACAAACAGAAGCCAAAATAATTATCCAGAAAAAGTTCAATTCAGGCCCAAGTTCATCCAAAAGTTCTAATGCACTTTGCTGTATTCCAAGAAAAAACATAGAGCAAGCGTAGTGCGAGGGGAGCATGGAATTTAAATCTCTGTTAGAACTCACCACGACCAGGGGCAGGCACTGCCTCAAATTCACCATAGTCATAATATCCACTCTCGATTGACCACCAAATCCTCGCCCATCAGACAACGACCACGGCCTCGGATAAAACGGCCTCTTGCACGAGCTCGACTCTGCCCCACCATGAACCACCCCACAGCATCCAACCATCCACCATTAAATATTCTCTTGCTCCCATTCGTAATTTCCTACAAAAACGGAAAAATAAAGATGAAATCAATGACGCGCAAATGAGAACAATTAAAACCAGCTGTCCAACATAAAACAGGACCGCCATCAATAATACATGATCATTACCAATAGAATATAATATACACTATGGACATTACTGTCGTCGTTTCTTATCAAAGAAAAAGATGAAATCACATAACATATGACTTCAACCAGAACTAAGCAAATAAATATGAGAAAAGAAATTTAAGTTTGTACAAGATAAAAGTACCAAAATTATCCCCATCAGGCTATTACCACTATGAAATGATGTAAGTAACTATAATAGAAAAACCAGTCCAATTGTATTTTTCTCTAATAAGTGCAAAAAGACATCCACTTAGATATTTTACGCTGTATGGCTGAAACATCTAAAGTTAACATAAAAGAGCAAATAACGCTGATAAAGGAACTCTAACTACTACCCCTTACTCTCCCCAACGTATCACGTCTCCCCTCGCCTCGCATCCTGGCGGCGAACTTTTTCTGATTAGAAGAGGAGCATATGATACATATTTTTTTTAATAAACAGGCAAAGAGCTTCCAACAAATACACTAGCACAAGATATCCACTGCACCTTCCTTCATCTCAATTCATTCCACGGCTTCACTTGGATCAATTGGAAGAGGAGGTTTGATATCTGTATTGCAAGATAGGAGAAATAAATTAGGAATGATCCCCAATGAATACAAACTAGAATCTAAATGGTCACAACTCAAAACATTCTACCAAAGAACAAACGAATTCTTTTGAAACTTCAGTGATCGGACCAGAAAACAAATATTTCAAATTTACAAAGTGAAGGATCGTTCCAATAAAATTATAGCAAAACAGTTAAAATGTTGTGTATCATAGATAAATAACTACATCTATATTTATATTGTTATACGCAGTCCCTTGGAACACTTTCACAGTTAAATCTAAAGATGGTTTGAACAAGTACCTTTAGGATTACACAAACCATTCAATGTAGCGTGTTTATAGAGTGCTCTAAAATTGTATGTTCTTCAGCACACACCTTCCAATAAAAGTCCACTAACTTTACAAACATGAACCATACCAAGAAGACCCCCGCCCTTACATAGCAAGACCAATCAATATTTTAATTTCAAGAGAACAGAGAACTGTATAAGTCCAAGCCAAGACATCTATTAAGCGAAGATCAAACTTTTTTCTACAATACCTTGCAACAATGGCTAAAACAAAGAAAGAAAGTGCTAATCCAAATGAGGTTCCAGTACGCATCTGTGTTATTTTTTTCTCAAAACATAATTAAAAAAAAAGCATGCATCTGTGTCAAATTGTGTTGAAGTGTATAATTAGTGTCAGTGTTATGCTAGAAAATTTAAGACAGCCTGATATGATGAAATGGCTAGCAAAACCAAAAATATCGCCACTCACAGGTCAAACCATTACACAACCCAACCATATAACTGAGATGAGAGTTGCCTTCATCTATAACTGACTTGCAGCTCATATGGTCTAGGCACCTATATACCCCAATAGATAAAGGATACACGCACAGATAGTTAAAATTGCTAAGCTCAAGAGGAGGAATCAGGGAAAGGAACAGCTACTATTAATTCCAGAATTACCCTGTGAGAGATGTATTCAGAGCGTCGACTTGCCCTTTGAAAAAGTAATGTTGTTACTATGTGAAACAATGGTCGAGTAGTCTCCGACTGGAAAGAACAACAGTACAACCATTATTGCCACTCGGAAATTTACACACGACCGAAGAAATGGCATTTGTATGAGTTACCGGATAGCGTAAAAAATCAAAAGTTACAATACTGGAGAGCAAGAGCGCTTCTTTCTAGTGGGCTGCCCACAATGTCTGTTGAATATCAGGTTGAACCCAATGCCAGTAGTTCTGATGCACAACCAACAATACAGCTTCTCTGCAAGCAAAAAAAAAAAAAAAAAAAAAAAAAACTCAATGTACAAGAGAATAGGTGAGGAGCAACGAGAAAGGAAAGAGAAACAGAGCACACCATCCCACCTTAATCTAAACTCTGACAATCATCACTGTCTTATTTATGGCTCTGCCCATGGCTTAAAGAAACAATTCAATGTGGACCCTTTCTCTCCTGCAAGCAGCACACATCACACATCCCATAGGAGAAAAAAGAAATATATTAACACGAGGTAACAACATCCGTCCAGAATGGACTTGAAAAAAAAAAAAAAAGTCTATTAGCATTATAAATTGAAACACTTGAGACAAGTGACTAGTTGAATAGTTCGTTGCTGTCAGGATGTTAGCTCAACTCAAGGATCCTGCTAGTGTGAGAACTTCAATATGTAAACTTCAACACACTATACATGAGGCCATGAATTCTACTATATTCTCCATTTCAGACCAAGAGCACATTCTTTGTACTACCTTGCTTTCTCAACAAATGAAGAAACCCAGCCAAACACAATGTACTGTCAACAAAAACAATTCCAGACAACAGGTAATAAGAATACCGTTTTGATCCCACCAAAAGACTGGGCATGAGGGCAAAACATATTGCTGCAATTCTTTACCTGGTAAACAATGCTTTTAAAACCTTCCATTTAGCAATATGCATTTTAAATTTGTTTCAAACACAATACAACAAGCAAAGAGTAAACGAAAATGGGAGCAAAAGAGAGGGGTTTTACCTGAAGGTAGAGTGGTAGCAATAGGTAATATAATTTCGCATCCCTGCCTCTGAGTCCGTAATGCGAATCTCAATTCGTCAATTTAATTGGCGTATCCCGCCTTGCGGCTTCTCTACACTCATGGCTACCCGATCATCCTCTAATCTATAGATCACGCCGTAACAAGCAAGTAAAAGAGATAGCTATTCAAGTAAAACCCATTTCGCACACCATACCACATTAGCAGAATGCATTAATAAAACGAATTCTGCTTCGAATTAGCGACAAAAACCACACAAAACGTGAGGATAATGAAAATAAAAATGGACATAAAATTCCATAGAAAATGAAACAACAAAATAGCAAATCAATCAGAATCACGAAAAGGTTTTGGGATAGATTTAATATACCCGAGCGGAGCTAAGACGGCTTGAAGTGTGAATTAGAGACAGTTAACAGGAGATAATGCACAAAGCAACTTCTGCCATCGTCTCTGCTCTCTTCGCCGACTGGCCTATTCGGTGAGTGCAGCTTTGTCTGTAATAATGGCACGAATCTTGTGTCGTGAAACTGTAAACTCCCGGGTGTTGAAAGTTTCATGATTTAAAGTCCATGACAGGAAAAGGAGAAAAGCGTAAGCGGAAGCTGTTGGTTCTGGTAAAGTAAGCAAGTAGTGGGAAAGGAATTTTGGAATCTTGTTGGTTGTGATTATTGGACGGAAAAGAACGTGAGAGGATAAAACAGGCAGGTTCGAGAGGAGTAGGGGCCTTTGCCCAATCCGCGGTCCTTAGAAGCGCAAGAGACTGGTGCCGTGGGGCGCGTCGCGATTAAGGCTCGCAATCGTTAAAAGCCTTCATAATGCTTCATTCTGTAAGGCTTTAGCCCACTCTGTTTGGATGTGTCTTTGGAGCTGGTTTGTTATGAATGTAACAAAAATGCTTTTTTGCTAGATTTTTCTTTGTCTCATAAACCTTTAACTATTCCTTATAGCGGGTGCATCCAGTAGAATGTAGGGCAAAGACTGACATAATGCAGTCGAGTCGATCATCTATAAGGACTCAAACGTACAAATAAATTAAATTACAAACAGTATCTTTAATTTAAACGACGTATCTCAGAATATATATTCGAGAAACAAAAAAGATAAAATAAATAATTGATGTATTAAAAAAATTATGTTTTAATGGTCTTGGTGCAATGACGGAAGTAATAGTTCATAAGATTTGATAAACTCCGAGTAAGACAATTTTATCTGTAAAATTATTTTGGGTAAAGGAAATATAGCACTTAAAATTAATAAGTATTGAATGTACTGTTGTTTGTGAAAAAAGGGAACGGAACTAGATAATCATTGTAAATTCATTTGTTGTGCGACTTATATTATTGTCACAACGTATTTTTTTTTTTCGTGCAGCCAACGTAAACACGCGTTCTGACCAGCGGAGTGTGTATCGCGACTCGCGAAGCGGACCGGGATTCTGATGAGTGAAACGTAGCTGGGGGTGGGGCAGATTGTTGCAGAAAGTGAGAATCAGATCGGAGGTAATAGCGGCGATGTAGAGTGGATAGTGTATGGCATTGAGTGATGTAGTGTGCGGTTGTTGGTGTTAGTTCTGGTAGATTCAGGTGAAGGTTGCCATTGTCATAGCACAAAGCTGGTAGGCGGATAGCGCTATTATTACGGCTCATTTAGTAATTCGGGTGCTCGGATATATGATCGTGAGGTTTGAGTAGCTAAATTTCAATACCATTGTGGCCTCGTGTCTGAAAATTCGTGACATTCATCGTGTTTTTTTCAATTGTAATTATCGAGATTAGTGAGAACGAATTGAAACGGAGTTGTAAGTTGTCGTGGTACGAGGAAGAGGGAGATTGCTGAATAATTTAAGTAGTTTTCCAGACCAATGCTATCGTAGTTTGTCGACTGAGACTTACTTTAAAAATCTAAATAAAAATTCTTCCGCATTTAACCCCAAATGAGTTTTATTGTAGTAGAGCTTTCTATATGAGCAGTTTTCACAGGCTTGTAAATCTGCAAATGACTCTAAATAACATTGATCCGAAATATTTGGATTGCATTCATGCACTAATTGTTACCAAATTTTATTTATTACAATTTGCATGTGACTTCTTTGTGATGGTTCAAGCATTTGACCCGTTGAAACGGGATTAATTATGTAACATAATATATTTTTGAATTGAATGATTTTCTGGGCTATCTTGAAGGCGTCTTAAACTATTACTTTGAGTAGAGGGCTTTTCTAAGGTCTTTTGGTTGAAAGTGATAATCTTTGGGTAGTTCCGGACTCCATTAGAGCGGGAACCTCTAGTCCCTTGC
>NW_023591038.1:47012-166753 GCF_014843425.1 Jatropha curcas | reverse complement strand
ATCTCTCTCATACAAACAATTTAAATTCAAAATTAAAATGGGTCTTAAATTAAATATCAAATATCAAGTAAATAACAATAAAAATGATTATCTTTTTGAATAAATTCTAAGAAATTCAGTAAGCCGAGCTGAATACTAAAATACCGATTCCTAATTCGACCAAAGTTCATCAATCCGCCATACAAAATGAAAAACCTATTTGATCTCTACACTATCCTATTCACTGATAGGAACAGAGCTTCACATGAAAAGTAGTACTGAGTATCAGGCCAATCCACTACCATCCAGGTATTACTCTATTCCCCTAGCCTAAAAAATTGATACTAGCTCTGGCCCCTATAAGTATTGTAATAGACTTATCTTCATTGTACTACTTTCACTTCAAAATCTCTAACTTACTATTCTCTATCATCCTTGATCTAGCCATAGGTGTGGATTTCCCCACCTCATAGGTCTACGTGCGTCCACCATCCCTAGGAGGAAAATCACCAAAGTTTCTTTCTTTATGTTTACGGCCGATCCAACATAAAGAACATTTCCCTATATTCGGCGTTTGTGTCCTAAATTTCTAACCTAAGCTCTGATACCAACTTTGTCACGACCCGAAACCATGGGCCGGACGGCACTTAGGCCCAGATAAGCTTTAAGGCCCCCGAGGCCCGCTAGTTAAGCCTGAATCAATAAAATTCTCCCTTCTAATATAAATTTTCAAACATTTAGCCCATACTACTAGAAAAATAAACCTTCAATATTTATTAAATCTCGGCCCAATTCATTCACTACACATTCATATTCGGGCCCAATTAATCAATACATCACATTTCTAATATGGATTCACAAAATTTTATTTCGTCTATATATACACGACTAATCGTATTGTAAATTCTACAACTGCGGATCATAACTATTTATGTATTACATAGCCTTTTCTTTTATAACATTATAATTACATTGTAAATAATTATAAAACTGGGAAAATTTCTTCTAGTCCCGCCGCAAAGAACATAACTTAACCGAATTAAAGCAGAAATTTACTTCTAAAAATTAAACAAATAGTTGAGCCTCTAAATAAGTAATACCTATAGCACAACCCACTCATTCACACAAATGATAAATATATTCAATCTAGTCATTCCGACTAGTTATATGCTCACGCAGCCATCACACAAATGGGCATATCATCAGCACTCACAATCATAAAATTTCATTTAATCACATCACGTTGCGAATAATTAGTCAGTGGCCCACCTGAAACCCAACGAAGCCGTTCTCACACATGGCTCGCTCCATACATGCTGCCACCAGGAGCCATCCCCAACGGCCAACTGTCTTATCCTCACTGACCAGTCCTCTCATTATTTTTCCATTCTCTCGTGTCTTTCCATACCAACAGAAGGCCCAACCGGTGGTTCTCCATTCCAATCTAGATCATCAAAGTTGTCACAACAGGAGCGCCACCCTGCGGGCTACAATCAAATTCTAGATTGTTCAGGTTGCCGCAACAACAACTGAAAGCCATCCTGTGATTCCCATTAATCTATATCATCAGGTCACAAGGGGGCGCCGATCTTGCCCATTTTCCCGGCCGACGGTCAAATGTCAAATAAATAATCGTAGTCCAGTATCACAGGACCCGTCGCTCACAAACCCATGGTGGTCCACTTCATTCCAATCCACACAAACAAGCATAACATATCACAGCAGTAATCAAAACAAGTCCAATCAAATGCAGGAACATATTGATCAGTTTGAGCCAATTATAATGCAATGCACAATTAGGCCATTCATTCTAAATACACATTAAATAATTAAAAAATGATATTAACACAAACAAAGATAAAATAAATAATAATAATAATATATAAAATAATAAACAATGATAATCAAAATAAATAAATAATTAAATAATTAAAAAATAAATAATAATAATTCATAAAAATGATTTAAGAGCACTATATATATTATGTCATTGAGTTATAAGAATTAATCTAAATAAATTTATTTAATTATGTTATTACTTACAACTTAATCTAAATTGTCTATTGAAATATCGGGCAGCACCTCCCCTAAAGTAGGACTATCTACCTGTTTAAATATCACAATAATTCATATATATATCAATCAATACATACAGCCCATCCGTCGGCAACTCACAACAACATTTCACATCCGCCACATTCGTAACTCAAACATCGTTAAGCTCTGTAATCAACAAATAACATCAATTCACATATTAATAACTAAGATTCCAAATCAATTTAATTAACAATTATATTAACTTTAACCTCCAGTACCGATATTCATTTAAAGTTCCTAAATTGCCCTTACATAAATATTTAGCTAAGAATTAAAATTTTTTTGTTTTTTTTTTTTTCAATATCAAACCTTCCTAAATTTAATCTATAGTTCATGTAATTTATTTTGACAAAGTTCTAAACTCATTTGCAATTACATTATTTCTAAATCCTAAACCAATTAACTAATATTATATCCGATCGCAAAATCCGCCATTACTAATCAATTGTTAATTTAATGACAAAGGACTAAAAATGTTCTATATATATTTAGGCCTATTCCATAGCTAATTTCTTATTATTCATTTAATTTACTTAATTACTCAATTAAATTTATAATTAAACTAAATTCAGAATTTAACGAAAATTGAGAATTAGTTTTAGGGCGTTACCGATAAAATTTTTGGGCGACAATTCCACGATCCTCCGAAGGGAGAATCACTTCTGTCCCTTGCGTTGCCTCACGAGGCTCGCGGCCGGTCGCCGGACCGCCGACCGTATCCCCGTCAGCGGTGCGGAAAACGACTTTTACCAGAAATTTGTGACTTCGCACAACCAAAAATTGCTCGAAAATATCTTTATGGGGACTCCAATCGCTGTTCCAATTTGAACTGGGGTGCCTGCTTTAGCCGGGGAATGGCCCCGACAGTGGCTTCGCCACTTTGCCATTAATGCAGCTCCTTCAATCCGAGCTCATCGCCGGAATTGTTGGGAAAAAAAAGATCTCCGAGAAGAGGGAGTCGACCGAAGTCGTGTCCCTCGACCTAAGCTGCCCGGAAATCGCGCGTGGATCGCCGTAAATTGTTGAACACGAACTGTCCAGGAGAACAGCTCCGTCTCGCCTCCCATGGAAGCCTTTCCTGCGCGAGAGGGAGCTGGAAAACACGACCACCAGTCCAGACGAGCCACCGCCACTCGCTTCGCTTGAGCGGTGCCTTTAAACGAGAAGGATAAGGGAAGGAGGAGTCTCTGCGTCGCACGCCCAGAAGAAGAAGAGAGAAGGAAGAAAGAAGAACCAAGTCGTTCTAGATCATCCGGTTTTCGATTCGAACCCGGTTGATCTGATTCAACAATTTGGCTCGATTTGCTTATTCTCGAGTTCTTTCCCACTGTTTCAAGTTATTCGTGGTTTAATAATCATAATAATCATGATATTTGATTTGATTTTAAGATATTTTATTTATATAGTAGTCTCACACATAGATATATATTTATAATAGATTAGTAGCTGGAGTTCTATATTATTCCTAAAAAAAAAAATTTAAGTGCTCTCAAATTGAAATTTTTGATAATATATTTTTGGGCTTGGGCCCAATTGGCAAATTTGGGCTCGAATCGAAACTATATTATATTCACAGTCCATACAGTCAAAATTTTTGATTTTTAATTTAATAAAAATTCAAAAGTTTCGAAAATAAAAATTCGGGTATTTCATTTTCATTTTGAAAATTCACTTTAGTTTTGATTAATTCGGTGTGGTTTCAAATTAAGGTGATAGTGTATGTTCACTTACCGAAAAAATACTTTTAAAAGTTTTAACCCTCATTTTATTCAGTAAAACCACTTGATTAAAGATTGTGAAGCAAAATTTCTTTATAATATCATATAATGATTTTCTTATTTGGCCAAACATGTAAAAAATTAAAATTTTTGTAATTATTCACAAGTTCTATGAAATATTAACAATTTTATTTTTCATTTTTCTCAAACTATAGTTCTACTTCATTTTTTCAGAAGAAAATAATTTTTAGATTTTTTTGTTCTATCCCTATTAAATGTGCATTTATATAAATTTTGATAAGCTTTTAAAATAATTTAGTATGAGTCATTTAATTATAATAAAATAATATACATAACTTAATAATTAATATAATGGTATATTAATAAAAATATTATAACCATACTAATAATTAACAAATATGATTTATATATTTATTTATGAAAAAATAGAGTCAATTATCATTTTCAAAATCATTCTATATACATATATTGATCTAATAATGAAGGATCTGGAAGTATTATAGACCTATGTATAAAGTGCATTGATAGTGATATGGGACAATAATATGGAACTTTTATACATTGATAGAGATTCATGTACAGAGATACTTGAATAAAAACAAACATGAATATGGACCTTGTTGAAATCCTTGTACGTAGATGTGTTAAATGAACATGAATTTATTCTTTTTTTTTTTTTTTTTGTTTGAAAGGAAATTTAAGGTTGCTTTGCATAAAATCCACAGCAAGACATTGATAATCTGCCAAATATATGTAAAAGTTCTTGTTGAACAGAGAAATAATTTAGAAGAAAGGGTTGCTAGAAGAACTAGAAACAATGCATCCATTGCATTTATATATTGTTATTTTGGAATTCTTAATTCGTATTCAGAAATCATATAATATATAGATATAATATGATTAGTTTGAAGAGAGGGGGCCATGAATTTTGTTTTATGGTTTTGGTTAGGTTTTATTTGTGGAATAGGCTATAACGACCGACTGGCTTGATTTCAGTCAATTTGGTTCAGTTTTTTAGTTAAATCGATTTCTTTTAATAAAAATTATGAATTCAGTTTTATCAATAAAATCAAATTATTTCAGTTTGGTTCAATTTTTGTACTATTTTTTTTTTTTATCAGGGTAATTTAATCTATTTCGGTTCAACTAAATGCTCATTTATACTTTCAAATTTTTTAAAAAATGAATTTTTCTATACACATCACCTTTTCATTCTTTAAGAAATCGTTGGGTCGGCCATAAAGCAGACAAGTTTGAAGCTTGCAAATGTACCTTTCAACATAAGATACCATTTCATCTCTTGAAAACAAAAGCAAAACTAGTAAAAGCCTTCCCGTTTTCCTGCTTTCTTTCCATATTCTTTGGCTTCTGCTCCGATGAGATGCTCTTAATATTGTTATAAATAAATCAAAGAACAACGAAGCAGAACATGCCACCATTATATATTACTTGGCACTCTGCAACTGCTCTAACAAGAAATGGCCAACTCGTCTGTCATAATATTGCTTCCTTTCTTTTCTGCTAAATCTTAATTTCTTTATCCTGTCTGCCAGTTGTGATGCAAAACTTTTTCGTGAGAAGCTCTAGTACCTTTCTTTCTTTCTTTAACTAAAACATGTCCCAATCTCCATTTTGTTTTTTCCCAATTTGAACCGTCAAAGTATTCTTGAGCTGTACCTTATGCATCAATCAACACAAATTAATTAATCTCCTCTCGTACAGTAGATCGTGAGAGAAAAGTGTTTCTAATTTTTACCGTTCATTATCTAATATATTATTAATATTATTAACAAGATGACTCTCTAATCTATTAGGTTCAGACCAAATTTTATTCACACTAGATCGACCCATTAATAGGTATAACGTTCAGTGAATATTTGCTCACCGCATTAGATTATATTTAATTGGCTTATTAAGAATAAAGTGCTTAATTAATAAATATTTACTTTGTATATGAGGATGGGATCAAACTTTAAACCTCATTAGGATATAAGAATATTGAACCTCTCGTCTCATTAGCCATGCGTGAACTTCATTTTCACTTTTAACACATGCTTCAACTATAACATAAAAATGGGAAAATTTTCTTGTAGTTTGACTTTTCACCCTTTTGAAGTCAGACTATATATACAACTATAACATAAAAGTGGAATATTTTCTTGTAGGGTGATTTTCACCCTTTTTTTTGAAGTTCAGGACTATTAATATATATAATATATATATATAATATAAGTGAAAAAAATTGATATTTCCCAGAAATACAAAATCATGTATAGAATACACGACATTCTCAAAAAAAAAAAAAAAAAAAAAAAAAAAAAAAAAAATACACGACCAACGGCATATTGATGTATATATATGCTCGGTTTCTTATTTGGAAATAATTTCACTGAAAAAGTTTAACTAATTAGCTTAGTTTTCAGACAACTCAGTAGATTCCCGACTAGAAGATAAAATTTGTTTTCTCACCTTTATGAGGACTGAAGTAGCTTAATTACTATTCCAATCAGCACCATATGTTAACGTCTATCAATTAAGATAATTGAGTTTAATTATCATTTTCGAGAAGGTTGCACGAAGTGATCTAATAATGAAGGATATGGAACTATTATAGACCTGTATATAAAGTGCGTTGACAGTGATCTGTGACATTAACGTGGAATATTAGTGCATCGATGGAGATTCACTTGAATGAAAACAAACATATACGAATATATGGACCGTTCTGGAATCACTGTAGAATTGCAGACAAGTTTAAATGAACTTTCTTTGTAAATGATGATGTCTAAGCAGACAAAAAAAATGACAGGTTGCATTTGCATATGTGACTTTCTTATTTGCTGATCGAAAAAAAAAAAAAAAAAAAAAAAAAAAAAAAAAAAAAAAAAACAAGTAAAATTCTTTCCCAGTTTTCCTTCTTTCTTTCCTAGTTTTCTGGCTTCTGATCAGATGAGATGCTGTCACTGTAAATAAATAAAAGAAAAACGAAGCAGAACATGTCACCATAGTACGACTTGGTACTGAGCAAATTGCTCTAAATTTGCCTTCACATGATCAACTAGTCAATCCCAAACTGCTAAATTATCCTCAGATCATGGAAACCAGAAGAAGTTATTGCTTTTCCTATAACCTGTCAATGGAAATCATGTGCCAGGAATATATATATATAATCTTCTGAAAAAACCAGCGTGAAAAACCGGTCAAAGACTGAAACTTGCAGACAGATAAAAGGATGAAAATGAGACAGAGAAAGAGAGGTTGTTGTTATATGAAAAATTTTGCTAGATTATAGAGAAAGATAGGAAAGGTTAATTTCTTGGATGGTTTTTAGAAAATCAAGAGGCAAGCTTTGGGAGTATTAGCAGTTTTCAGATTGAATAAAAACGCCAGAGAAAAGAAGTATGGGTTCAGTCAGCAGGTTTTTCTTCGTCCAACACCCGTTCACCCTATTAGCTCCAAACTCTATAGTCTTTATTTTTCATTGTATATATATATACATTACATACTAATATATATATATATATATATATATATATATATATAATATATATTAGTTTATAGTTTATTTGTTTTTTTCATACTGTTAGATATATATAGTTTTATAGTTATTTGTTTTTTTTTCATTTACGTTAGCTTTGTATTTATCTATTTATATTAACAATAAGACTAAATTACTATTTAAGCATTGAGTTATTATGAATTTTTTACTTAACATTTTTATTAAAAAGACACTACATTTCTATTCCATTAAACTTATTAGTTCTAAAATTTTCATAAATTTCTTTTAAACAATCCATAAAAAAAACTCAAATAAACTTATAAAATTATGAAAAAAAATTTTCTAAATTGCCCTAAAACAAGTAACAATATTTTGTTTTTATGCTGTAAAATTGTCATAAAATAAAAATTCAATATATCATGAATATACAGTTTTTATTTTTGCAATTTTATTTTGTTAAAGAGACTTATTGCTCTATTGGGCAAACTTGCATTTCTATATTTAAGTATATCATTTTTCTCATGTACTTATTCGACATGGGATTTGACTAAAATTATTACATACATCCCCAATTGAATTAAGTTTATATATTTAATGAAGAAGTAATAGAATTAATGCAATAATAATAAAATCAAAACATATATCTTTTGGTACTACCAAAGTATCCTCCCACCTATGGTAGTTGGTGATAGATTTTGTCATGTTGAAAGTTCTTTAGTTCTTTACAAGATACCGACTTTATTAAAAATATAATATAAAATCAAAAATATTTTTAATATAATACTTACACTAAAAATATGATTATTCAATGTATAATAGATAAACCAATAATATTTAATGAAAAAAACATCACAAGCTTTTAATTATTTTAAATAATATGGAGTTACTTCCTAATAATTTAAATGTTTCATGTCCAACGATTAGGTTAATAAATGTTTGATAAACTTTTTAATTAGTGATTTATAACTGATAATAATCACAATCAGCTACATTTTAGAGTTTTTTCTTAACAGACTTTGTTAATCTCGTAAAAATAATTGCTAATAATATTTTAACAAATACGAAATAAATAATCAGGTGACCGCTGTTGGCTATCAGCCCGTGATAGCTGGTATAAACCCGTGAAACAAACGTTCTCTTAGTGATAATACTTTCAGGGCAAGCGCATTGTAAATGGGAAGCGGACACGTGAACAGAAGAAGCACCATCAACCGCCATAACCGTTAAATTTCGCGGGTCAGATCTGTCACAAAAATTCCCTAGCCATCAAAGATTCCCCTCCACGTTGTTTGTACGCGACTCAGGTCTCTCTCTCTCTCTCGCTACACAGCACTGGAACGCCTTTCACATTGAAGTCAGAGAGACTCTCCATTTTGCAATGGAGTCTCACAATCTGGTCAATGGCGTCGCTACCAATGCACCATCTGCTACTAATCATGATGGCAATATTAGATCGGCTCTCATATTTCTCGGTACTGGTTGCTCCAGCGCTGTCCCCAACGCAATGTGCCTTATACAGCCCTCTGATCCTCCTTGCCATGTTTGTTCTCAGGCGCTCTCGGTTCCACCGGAGCAAAACCCTAATTACAGGTTCGATTTTCCTATTTTAATTGCTGTAGTTTCAATCAGGAATGTTTTTTTGTCCTGTGTTTGGTTGTTGAGAAAATTTAATTAATATAGATCATATTATTTTTTTTATGCAAATTAAACATTTGGATATTCATTTATTTATCTTCTTACTATTATTTTTTAATTTTTTTAATATTTGTAGGTGTAATACATCTCTGCTTATAGATTATTGCCAGAGTGATGAGAGACATAGCTATATATTGATTGATGTTGGGAAGACGTTCAGGGAGCAAGTACTTAGGTGGTTTACTTTCCACAAGATCCCTCGTGTGGATTCTGTGAGTCGTCTTTCTTCTTCATTGCACTCTTTGTTAATTATTTACACATCAACCAAAACGTTCTTGTTCTCTCATTAATGATTCATACATCAAGCAAAACTCTCTTCTACGCTGATGAATTCTTATGTTGGTTAGATAGAGTAGTCGTACAAGTTTTTATTTTATAAAAAAATTGGATTGATTTGAAAAGATTTTGTCTTTTGGTCTTGTTATAAGATTGGGTTGAGTTCAAGTTATGGAGGAAGATAAAGACTAATGAGAATGTCGATATGAGTAGCAATGTTAGTTAACTTTGTTATTGTCATAGAATTTGGTCCTAGATGGAGAAGGATTTAGAAGGAATAAAAGTTGTGGCATCTCTAAGCGGCTAGTTTTTCAAGCCTTCATTTAGTTTATTCCAGCCTTTTACTTTTAGAATTTCATAAATTGAATGGTTTGTTTGAACATTTTTGCAAATTCCAATATGCGAGTCTGTATGTAAAGCGCAAACTGTGATCTCTGCTATTGAAATTCGCACAATATGATTTTTCCTAGGTTGGAATGAAGAATATTAAGGGAAAACTTAGCAATGGGAAGCTCACCAAAAGTAGTTGGTTGCTTGGGTAGCCATGGTTGGCAAGATGAGCAAGCAATAAAATGGAAAAGAAAAAAAAATCAACCTCATAAGATTGTCAACTCTCTGCATTAATTATAATACACTATCAATCTTTTACGTATGTATGTATCGACACAAGCATACCCCTACATGTTGATAGCTTGCCTTTTTGAGAAATTCAAACATCCTTGAGTTGCCGCCTTCTGTAATTTCCATGCCAGATTTCTTTTCTTTTCATTATGAGCAACGGGGGGAATACTTTGTAAGAATATGAAATCAAACCGTAGGTGTTCATAATCTCCCATGATATCATAAAATTTAAGGGGACTTTATTTCACGTGGTCTTGGATTTGTGATACATCCTAACATATTAGTATTTCTCATTTCGCTTCATGACTGGGCTGCCTCCTTCAGGTAGTATTAGTAATAAATTTTTTTATTACTTGCAGATTATTTTGACTCATGAACATGCTGATGCAGTTCTTGGTCTTGATGATATACGTGCTGTGCAACCGTTTAGTCCTACAAATGACATTGATCCAACTGCCATTCACCTAAGTCAATCTGCCATGGATAGGTAATTTTCTTTCCTTTTCAGCTATATGCATACAGCTTTCAACAATCTGCCCAATCTCTATTTAAACTCTTTGATTGTGAGAATATGCATTTGTAGTGTGTAATAATTATGGCCGTGTGATGCTTGATCTGCTTATTATTTTGTGGTGATGAGATCTGCAATCATAAACTTAGGACCCTTTTGTTTCACCAAAGAAAAAAAAAAAAAAAAATTCCCAGGTAACAGTCACTGTAATAGTCAGTTCTGTTGAACATACATATTTAACAACTGGAATCTGAGTTGATTTATATGAGGCCATTAATTAAAGCTTGAAGTTCCTTGGATCTCCAGCTTTACTTTATGTATTTAATTGTTTCACGGGTCAGTACGAATAACTCACACGATCTAAATATCAGCTTTATGGCTGAATTATAAAGATACTGTCAGATCTCTGCTGGTTTGCTGATAATCATCAGATTATGGAGAACAAGGAATCCTTATCATACGTTGAACTCTCAAACATAGAACTTTTGTCTTTAGAATTCATGCATTTTTTTTTTTTAATTTACTGTTGCTTTTTGAATTGTCAAATGTGATCCAACTCATAACACTGCATTGATATCTGCTAAAACTTTTGAAAACAGCATTGCAGTGAAATTTCCTTACCTGATAAAGAAAAAATTAAGGGAAGGTCAAGAAATAAGACGGGTAGCACAGTTGGATTGGCAGATAATTGAGGAAGACTGTCAGAGACCATTTGTTGCATCAAGCCTGCAATTTGTTGCTTTGCCAGTTAATTAGTTTCCTTAAACTTCTCTTGAAGACATTGTCTATATTTATACACACGGAGAGACAAGCAGATGGTTCATACACATGCCCTTGTTTCTTATGTTTGTTTCATAATGCAGGTGATGCATGGAGAAGATTATGTTTCTTTGGGTTTTCTCTTTGGTGAAAAAAGTAGAGTAGCTTATATATCTGATGTTTCACGTTTCCCTGCAAGTACAGAGTACGGTGAGTCTTAATCTGTTCATCTTTCTGATGATAATTAATTTTTATGCATATTTTATCCAATTTCCATCTTTTCTGAGATTTTTAATTCCTGTGAAATGAACAAAGATTCTTTTCTCATGTAGAAAGAGATTTGCTGTTGTTTTTGTATAAGATGGAGGACTGTTTTATGGATTCATATCACATTTTTTATAATTTTTTTTCCCTTTCATTTAATAAATCTTTCTTTCGGCAGTGATTTCAAAAGCTGGGGCTGGGCAGTTGGATCTTCTTATCTTAGACACATTGTACAAGGTGAGTCAACAAAATTATGTTTACTTGTACTTCCTGAATTGACCCTCAATTGTTTCAAAGGAAAGAAGATCTATTAGCAGCATAATGATTAGGGGTTCCCATATGCTGATTCATCCACATGTACCCATGCTAACAAAATTTCAGCAGAATATGCATGAGTTACCTGGAAATGAGCATGTATTGAATTATTGACATGTTTCGCACAGATATATAAACATGAATTCTCTAATAAGCTCTAATAAGGCGAGCCATTAGCTATAGGTCTCACTTCCTCACACTAGTGGACTATTCCATTTTAGCCTTCTTTCCGATACTCTAGATTAACTTAAATTTTTGAAATTAAAACTTGTGGAAAAAAAGCTGTCGTTCTAAGGGAAAAACCAGCGCAATTCTCTCAAATAAATAAATTAATGGACCATTCACCTGGAATGTTAGCATTTATTTATGAGACAAAAGCTGTCATTCAAATCCATTGCATTTTATGCACCTTCTAATTTTTGCAAGGAATCATTATGATTGGTTGATATGTTTTGAATAAAGGAACTAAAGCTTAAATAGAATTTAAGGATGACATAGTTGGTTTTTCAGGTAGGCCTTTCTCTTGTATAAATACCATCTTTTGATCAATGAATTTGGCGGTGTATAATGCATGGGCCCTTTTACACTTTGAGAAACCTCCTTTTTTCTGTCCTCCCCCTTATGCCGCTGACAACACATGATTAGGCAATCTTCTGTTGCCATTCTGCTTTTCTATATGTATATAATTTCCTTGAATCACTGAACTTCTGCTTGCCTTTACTCTGCAGCGTGGCTCCCATAATACCCACTTCTGCTTTCCTCAGGTTTGTTTCTATTTGTCCATTGTCTTTCATCTTTGGAATGTACTGTCACTCATTCTGCTAATATGCAGACCCTTGAAGCTGTGAAGAGATTATGTCCCAAGCGAGCTCTTTTAATTGGAATGACTCATGAGTTTGATCATCACGAGGACAATGATTTCCTAATGGAATGGTCTAAAAGGTATGTACTTTTCTCGACTTGATGATCTTGCTCTCATTGACAGAGTGCATTTTCATTGACGCTGTTCATGTTTTGGCTGTGGGCAGAGTGCAATAGATCATATCAGTATAGTTTAAGGATTTAATATTGTGTTTTATTTCATCAGAATTCTTCTTCTTTTTATCATTGTTACCTTTGTCATTGTTTGCATGTAGGGAAGGAATACCGGTGCAGCTTGCACATGATGGTATGAGAGTTCCTATAGACTTATAGTAAGGTAAACCCAACTCTTGTTATGGAAATATATACATCTAATCTTCAGAACTTCATCAGCTTGGTAAATCTATGGAGGGGTATTATAAGGATTTTGTTGGGGGATGGCCTTGAATTGCCATTGTGAGGCCCTACCCCTATGGTTTAGGTGGCTACCGGGCTAGCACTTCTTGATTTTAGCGTTTCTGCAATCGCATGCTAATTTTTGGAATTAATGATACTAACATTTATATGCAGGTTGCGGTATTATTCTTCACACTAATCATAAGGTGTGTTCCATAATTTCCATCAAGGTGAAATTATTTATATAGCTTGAGCAGAGATCAGTTGAATAGTTAAAACATTTTATTTTTGTTGTTTTTTCAATTAGACCCTTAGTTTATATGGATTAGCAAAATTCTGTAGAAACATTAACCTTTTTTTACTGCGTATTTTATTGGGTATTGGTGCCCTTTATATGGACATATGGTCGTGCTGTTATTAAAATTAGCCAAATTTATGAATTTATTCCGAACATTACAAGAAGAATCTAATGCCCTTCTCAATTTTTATTTTGACTCGTTAATCTTAACTTTCAAAATTTCACCTATCTAAATATCCACGGATACGAGGTTCAAATTCCTTCGATGTAAAGCGAAAGCGCTGTAAAGGTGTTGCGCGAATGTTAAGCGCGCACGTCTGTTATGTGGTTGGCCGAGCCAATTGACGATAGGATGTTAAAGAATCTCTCAACTGTTTTTGCGACACTTAGGTTTTATTGTCAAATCATTCGATTGAATACTCCAATTATTAAAATTAAATTAATTAATAATTTGTTGAATAATGTAAAAATGAAAAGATTTTTTTAAAAACTTCTGAGGAGGGTATTAAGTCCAAAAAAAGAAGAAAAAAAAAATGTATAAGTTCATTAATAGCATGAAAATATGGAATTTGTATTTTAGAGAAAGAACTTAATTATTGTCTATCCTGAAAAGGGATTATCCAATCAAAATACAAGACAGGATGGAAGGATATTCTTAAAAACTGTTAAAAAAATTAACTTGAAATTCTTAATAACTATTAACAAAAAAAAAGGTTTGAAACTACAAAGTATAATAGGCTCTCAGAGGCATATTTATATGTTAGGACGAAAGAGTTGTTCTAACTCAATAATTGCTTAAAAAATTACTTAAAATATCATGATTCATGGATGGTCCCCAATAACAAATTCAGCAGCCTGGACATTGAAGTGCTGGACTAATCTCAAAACTTTCGTGTTTGTTTTTTATATATGGTAATATATTTTTTCAAAAACACAGAAGGAAAATAGTTTCTGCTTGATAGCAATAGTATTGCGGGCTTTTAGAGTTTCTGTGGGCGAGACAGGTGGTGGGAAGCTTGGGAGTTTTCTAGACGTGTATTTTGGTTTCCTAGAACTCAACGTGGGGATAGGGCTGAGAATATGTTGCAACTTTGTTTGTATGCAACAATCCATATTTGCTTTGACCCAACCACGACTGACATTATCTTCAACCTCTAAATTACGTTGTATTCAACCCATGCGCTTGACTAAGCTCACACTTTGGTCTTCAGCTTCAATATTCATCCAACATTATTAATATTCAATTATTTCGTTCTCCTGTTGTAATTGATTTGTGTAAACATCTAGAAATAGTCAAAGCAAAAGACTAATGAATATAATGAATTGGAAGCCATTTCCAAAGTCTCAAAATACCTTTAAAAAGCTCATTTAAAGCTAAGGTCATTCCCATCTCCATTCAAATTTTTTTTTTTTCAAGTACCCATTTAGCCTTTTTTTTTTCTTGTACTGTTTCTGTCTGTTGATTAATTTATTTGATTAGAGAGAGAGAAAGCAAATTAGATGATGGCATGCTTTTTGCCTCTTAATAGCAGGAATTTGGATGTAAGCTTTTTTGTCTTCAGGCCAACTGTAGTTTTAGTTGATGAACTTCTGGAAACCCTTAAGCAGTTTTCTGGAAGCACCGAGAATCTTGGGTGTGTTCACAGTTCCATTCTCAAAAGCATCCATGGAAATATGGTAAGTGACCTAATTAACTTTTTCCTTTAATTAACCCTGATTAATTAAAATTCCCAGATCTTAAACCAAAAGATTTGCAAGTTATTTAAAGACCATGATTGACTTTATTAATCCTTAATTAATCTCCCTTCAGATCATATGGTATGGAGCATGGATGAAGAAGTCGAGTGAAAACAAAGAGTTATTAACTGAAGCCCTTGTAAGTCAATTGCACTTCATATCCATTAGGTCATGTTTAATATATTCTAATGAAATATGATCTCAATTTTTTTTTTTAATTTCAAATACATTTTATTTGCGTTAATTTTTTATTTCTTTCGATTTCTGGCCAGCTATCAATGTTAACAAATATATCAAGCATGGCAATCTTGATTGAACATGGATTCTTCGATGCATATGCCGGAGAATCAAGAGACGGTTCCTCAGCGGCGAAATTCTCAACCGGAGATGCAATATCAATGAACATGATAGTGCCGGAATCCGGAGACATAAATGAAATATCCTATGCAAATTTAGCGATATTTAAATCTCACTTCGTGAAAATGGGAGGTGCAACTGCCGGAGTATGCCTGAAATGCCAAAGCAAGCCTAGAGTGGCATGTCTTTATGTCTGGAAATCTCTGCAATTTTGTTACTCCTGGATTATAAATTCTGACCATAGAAAGACCATGCTTCCATATCTTGAACGTTTTTCTTTTGACATTAAGTATGATATTTTTAGGGTAATTTTTGTTAGTAGTGAAAATGTGTCAAGTTACAAGCATCGTTCTCCTAATCACATGTTACAAAATGGAGGCAATAGCAAAGAAAAGGGAACAGTAATTATGCAAGGTTGAAACTTTTGAACCATGTAAATTAATGATGTATAATGTAAATTAATAGTGTTCACTAAGTCGTATGCCTCTTTCTTTTATAAGTTAAGACTAAAAAGAGTATCGTGATCGTCCCAGGATAACTTTTTTATGGTAAAGAAGTATACCTGATTGTACAAGCAATACTAGGTAGAGTGCCAAAGGGAAATACAGCGCCCCAAGAAATTTTGTATATAATAATGTGTAACATAAGCAATTAATTGATAGTAACCTGATTAGTCGTTTCGTCATGCTGTTGAACGACCGGTCGGCTACTCACCATAACCAAGCTCAGCTGATCATTCATTTGGCTGTAACCTTTCTTTTGGCTTTGTCCCTGTCGTTAAACGACACGTCGAATAAAGGCAAGGGCTGCATGCAGGGGTGAGATTATTCAATACAAATGCTAATACAAAAGTGCCACAGCAACCCCACTAGAGATTTAGGCCCATTTCTTTTGCAATTGCCTTGTGAATTTTAGTCTATGGCCAACTACAGATTTGGGCTTTGGCAAATCTCAACAAAAACAAGTTCTATAACCAAGTTGTTAACTTAGGCCTCCGGAGAAATAAGAATAATTAAAAAATGTACATTTATAGGAGACCCAATCAAGACGGTTGGGTTAATAAAAATAGACTGTATCTCCAATCAAAATTTACCTATCAAATGATAATATGCATGATTACCTATCAATTAGATAATATTTGAGAACAATTGTTATTAGCTGATAAGAATTATCACAATAAAGAATAATTTACCTTATTATAAAGAAGATTATATCAATCATACTGGGTTGGCTTCGGTTGGGTTGTGTGGCCTTTTTGGTGTTTTAGGGATTCAACGACACAAACACAAGATGCCAATTAACATTCAATCATAATAATCCCACCTTACTTGATTTGCTTGAGAATAAACATCAAGTGTCCCAACTTTTCTAGGCTATTAACCATTCCTTTAAGTGGGTAAACATCAACCCTAATAATAACTCATGACCCACATAAACAATAATTAAAACTTCAAATTATCACGTTAAAGATCTCTCTTTCTTTTTTATCAAGTAGGTGTTCTCCCACACCTCTGATTTAAATAAGAGATTAATTCATTTTAGACTGGAAAGTGATTATGTTTAAAAGTCCTCTCCAAAGCGCTGACTTCACAACCATCGTCAGAGTGAGATCCAGTGCGCTTCAACCACTGAACTAAATTATTTTGAGTTTCAAGAACTCTCCTTTTAACACGTTGAGAATTAATAATTAAATTTTTTGGATTGCCACCTTCAATAACTGCTCCACCCGACCTTAAATCCTTCCAAAAGGGCATACACCATTATTGACAATATAAAAGCTAAACAGCATTCATTGGTCAAAGGAGAAAAGGTGACTTTGCATATCAAAATTTTCAAAGATTGAAGGGAAAGTAATACTATTATAGGGACCCATTTGAAAATTTTTAAAGTTTTTTTCTATATAATGCCCATTCTACTCAAACTCCATATTTTTGAATGAGTCCCAAATCTTAATATTCTCCCAATTGCATGTCCCACATTTTTTCCCTTCTATTTGGGTTGGAAATTTTGTGGCAAAAATCAAAGCTTCAATAGGAGCCATGAAGACTCATGTGCTATTTGCTCTAAGCCATGGGCCTTAAATTCTTTGATGGTTGTTAAATTTTGAATTCTTGGGAAGCAAAGCACAAATAATAATGTGATTCATGTAAGAAAAACTAGGAAGAATTTGACTGCCAAAAAGAATATAGGAATAGCATTTTAATTTTTTTTTTTTTTTTTCCAAATTGATGAACCAATTTTCTACTGCCCTTTTTTTTGAGAATGCCCTCTAAAATTAGTTAGGTTCTATAAAAGATAATATTAAGGATAAACAAGCTTGCATGACACATAAATTTGTGTCATTTATTGGAAAAAATTTATGTGGCTTCCATAAGGCAAATATTATATGAATTTAATTAAATGAATGATTTTCCTTTTTTTTAAAAAAAAAAAAAAAAAAAAAAAAAAAACCCTAAAAGAAAATTTTTGGTATTCCTAACACAAACATTGGGTTTTATAAATCAATCTATTGGGCTGAAGAATAGTAATTAATTTATCATACAAGAACTTCTTTTCTTCATTTCTATTTGGTATTAATTGTTTTTTTTTTTTTTCCCTCCATTTGCCTTATGAAAGACGATCAAAGGAAATATATGAAGGCATGTGGTAGCACTTTATAGGAGAAAGTGACAGAGCTTAATGGAGACAACTTTGATCAAAATAAGAGACAAATGTGTATTTAAGACACAATTTTTCTTTGAGAAAGAGAGACCCCATTCTTTGTACTTTGAGTGATTTTTTAGAAGAAAGGGAACTTCTTTTTTGTGCCAGATCATTTCCTTTCTTCTTTTTTAGTTTGTCCAGCTCAACCTGCCTTGCCCAAGATTCATTCTACCCAATTTGAGTATTCATTATACCCTACCATTACATCTAGATACATGGTATTTTAGGATAATTATTTTTTTTTTTTATAAGGTTACAACTGTTCTTAGAATATATGCTTATCAAAAAATATATTTTTGTTATTACCATAACACACCTTGCCCCTCTTCAAAGGCAACTTCCCATATATAATAAGATGCATAGAGTGGCATAAAATTGAGAAGGAGAAAGTAAATATAATTCTTGCAACTAAGTTTATAATAATAATAATAATAATAATAAACGGCGCCGTCTTGTCTAACAATGTGAGTCATGCGGTCAAAGAAGTGGGCTAGTCAATGTATTCATATTTGGTTAATTAATTGAAGGAAAGAAATTAATTTGAAAGGGAGACAGATTGGGTCAAAACCCTGAGCTAAAGGACATTGATGACATGTCATGCCCTAAGTCACCAGAAAACAAAGGACAACGGGAACAATACATGTGAGTGGGGCTCAATTACAAATTCTATTTAATTTAATGATGCCACGTCATATATAAATACTATAAAGAATGTTTTTGGACATACAAAAAAGTATTCTTTTGAGAAAGGATTTTTACTTGCTAGAAGATTAAAAATATTGGAGGGGACCTCTACTTTCTTTTTCTAGGGTTTTGTCCTCTGGCTGATAGATTTAGTGGATAATATATATTATTACTTAGGCTTTTTTATTTAATTAAGAAATGATAATATTGGGTTTGGAGCCCAAAAAAACATTTTGATAGACAATTATTATACTATATTATTGATTAATTTATTATTATGTAGGTGGGATTATCACATCAAAAGCATTAAGAAGAGGGATCCTATGGGTTTTTCTTCTATAACCAATGAGCATGGACTAATTTTATTCTCATTTTATAATTTTTTATTTAAAGAAAAACGTTTCGGATTTAAATTATCAATTTTCGACTTGTGGAAAATTAAGTATTAAATTATTAATTATTGAATTCAAAATTTATTTTTCTTTCAACAATGTTTGAAAATTATACATGTATATGTCATGGATTTTTGCTAATCCAATTTAAATTATTGAATCGCAAGTTTAATGATGCATTTGCAAGAATTACCTGGAAACCAAATTCATGATAATATTATTTATATTTACACACTTTATAAAGGTTTCTGTAACGTATTGGGTCATCTTCTTTATTATTTACGCGTAGAGTTTTGCAACCCTAGAAATGTTTCTTGAGAAGAAAATTACCCATCTATGTTCTGCAGGTATTTCTCTTTGGATTTCCTCTTGTGAAATTCTGTGTAGAATTTTTTTTCTACCCCAAAATCATTTGGTAACAACAAATTATTAAAATATTTTTTCTATTTAAGTTTCTTTTTAAAAATATTTGTGTACTATATGTGTATATTTTACATGTATATTATAAAATGAGAATTTAGGAAATATATACTTATAATTTTAAATTGAATATTCAAACCTGAAATTAGAGTGCACATGTCTCTAGATTAATTGCTATAGAATAAGACAATATGGAATTTTACTTAGAATTTTATAGTACTGAATTTGGTAGCCTTGGCAATGGCAAATTGGCAACATACGAGGAAGAAGGAGTTTCTCTATTTTCTTGGAGGAATTTCTTATATATTGAATTCTATAAACCCTAGTTATAGCTGTCTAGAACCATTTGAAAAAATAAAGAAAATAAAAATATAATGAATATTAAAAATAAAGTTTTTATATTTAAACATAAGTTTTTCTTTTCTTCTCTTTTTATTATTTATTTCTGACATTAATGTATAAGAATAAGCAATAGAGCAATAAAATAAGCAAGGAGAAAGCATTGGTAAATGGTTGCAATTTTGGACACAAAAGTATCTTTGACTAAAGACTCCCAAGAAATTCTAATTAATTACTCGTTAAATACCTCTGCGAGGAATTCATTATTTCATTTTTTTTTCTTTTTTAATACTTTATTTAAATTATAAACTTAATAATATTTATTTTAAGGCCATGATAGATGCGTGATTATCGCAAATCTTATTTGTCCTTTTTAATTCAAATTTTGGCTTTTAGTCTTCTTTTTTTTAATTGCCAATTTGCTGGTTTTTAAAATAAAAATGAAAAAAAAATAAAATTTGATTTTCTCAATAATATTTAAATAAAATGTAAAATATCAACTCGAATTGGACTGACTCAATTTAATTGATAATTTTTTTTTTTCAGCCTATTTAATTTATAGGAGGAAGAGAGGTAAAAAAAAATGAAGGTGATCATTGATAGTTCACTGTTAAAATAATTTCAGAATATTTTAATAAGCAATTGACTAATTGACAGAGAGCGGGTAAACCTAACCAACCTAACTGCTCTCGCATACCGTCTGATTTTCGATGAAAGGACACGATAGTTGTTGCAGTTATTTATTTTTCTTATTTCTATTTTTTTTTTTTTTTTACTCTTTCAGGGGCCTGTTAATATCAGTTTATAATTCCTCAGAAAAATATATAAAAGTTTATACCCTAAAAATAAAAAAAAAAATTATGTCAGTGTATTATTACGCGAGACATCTAGTTAAAATCTGTACAAAGATTCACCATAAAAAATTCACATGGCAGTGACAGTAAATGTGCCTGCTACTTTTGACGGTTTGACCGTCTTTATTTTTATCTTACTTTCCTCGAATTTTGATTTTGTAGGGATGGCATTGAGTAAATTTCCATATACTTGAGTTTTCATTTTCAATGTGGTCAAACATAGATTACGTCCAAAAAAACAAAATTAAAAGTTACTTACAATACACAAACCTACTGCTATAAATAAATGAATCCAGTCAAGTTGAATTCTATTGGATTAGAGTTAATAAAAATATAGCTAAACTCAATTTTAAAATGAAAAACTAATTTTGAATTGGTTGATTTAAAATTTTTAGTTAAAAAAAATAAAATATACAAGCTCGAATTCAAACTTGAGCTTAGCTCATTTATCAAACAATCTCAATAATTAAACTCGAATTTGACTCATTAAATTTATCAAATAAATTCAAATAAATTTTTTTCGAGTCAAATCTTAAATTACTCATAAACAATTTAATAATCTGTAAATGCAGATTACAAATTAGTATAATCTATTTGAAATTTGATCCACAATATATAAAATATAATTAATGGGAAAATGAATAATACTAGAAACTAAAAAAAAAAAAAAAAAAAAAAATTCTCTTTACCCAAAATTGAACATAACTTTAACTTGTAAGATCAAAATAAAATTATAGTCTCCCTCTTAATATAAGAAAAATCCAAATTGGTCAAAATGCAAATAATGAACAGAACCAGTGAAATAATGAATCAAAACCTATAACAAAAGAGCTTTTTGTTTCTGCTTTAATAATGAAAGCAACAAAAATAAACTCTTTCTGCATTTATATTATTATTACTTTGTATTTTTAGTAATATGTTCAAGTGATTGACAGAATAATGACACATTTACTTTACTTGAACAGCTTACTATACAGAGCAAAGTGAAATTCCACTATGGGCTCACTGTGTAAAAGCCTGCCCTTAATCATTCTCCACGTTTTTCTCTTTGCCATTTTTTGAATTCAAGTGTTAGAAATTTGGAAATCTTGATGAAAAAAGAAGAAAGAAAAAAGTTATCTTTTTTATAATTTTTTTTGAAAGAATCGGCAATTCCTCGGCTGGTCAAGTAAGAAATCGCCGACCACCATTTTTGCCTGATTGAGATGTGGGCCCCCGGTGGTGACGTGGTGAAATCAGAGTGGGGTAGGAAGAGAAGGGGGGAAAGTAAAGAAGAGAAGCTAAAGCTTGGATCTTTGATTAACAGTAGGCACAGTTCTTTCCACCTGTGACCTGTAGTGTCTGCTACAATAACACAACAGCTCTCTTAAACAAAGAGATACAGAGAAAGACGTATGCGTGTAGCTCTCTCTCCTCCTCCTTTCTTTCTAGAGAACCAAACAGTTTAGTGAGAAAGAGAGAGAAAGATCTAATGGAGTACGAGAGAATACACAAAGTGCAGGTATAGTTTTGTTTTTGTCCTTTAAACTCTGTTTTTAATAGAGTATTGAAAGACCCTTGTCCTGTTTTTGTTCTTGATGTTATTGCTACTTTCAAAGTAATGGGTTCTCTGTTTTCTTTTTATTTGTCCGTTATTGGTGTCTTATGAGTTTTTATATTAATGAGTTTTCATTCTTGTTGTCACCTACTTCTGTTATGATCTGGGTTTTTTTGCTTATCTAGCCTGTGATTTCTCGTTATATCTTTTTTTTTATAAAAATTTTAATTTCCAAATTGTGATCTATTATTTGAATTGGGAGATTTTTGGGGTTTTACAAATGTTAATGTATTGAAAGGTCAATGTTTTTTTTTTTTTTTTTTTTTTAATTATATATGTGGTCGGTGGGAGAATTTGAGAAATGCACTATATGATTTTGCAAAGGAAATTGCACAACAGAGCACTTTAATTTATTTGATAGGGACTATTTTGAAAGAATTTGAATAGCTTTTTGCTGTCTTTCTTGGAAATTTGTGGACTGAATGGTTGATTTGTCAATTGCAGACTGCTATAATATCTCCAAGTAAGCTAAGGATGAAACTAATGGGACCTCATCATAATAGAAAGAAAGATGGATCAAACAGTAATTCTTCAAGAACATCTCCTTCAAGGCTTGAGGACACTGAATTTGTCAATAATAGCTTATTAGCCACTGACGATGAAGAAGGTTGGTATTTACTATCTCTCCCCCCTTTGATTGCAAATTTTATTAGGGTTTTATTCTGAAAAATAGGGTTAGGTACTAGCTTAATAGAGTACATTTTTTTTTAGCATTTAGCTCAATTTTGAATTTCTGTTACTCTTTAAACGTTGCATTTTGTGCATAACATTGAGTATTTATATTGAAATGTGGTATCAAGTTGTAGCTCCCAGTTTAGAAGTTCCATCTGTTACTGCACTGGACGATACAGTGGTTGATCCCAGCCAAGCTGCTCAGATGTCTTGCCAGGCCAAGGAGACGTTGCCAAAGGAAAATGGCAATGTGGGTCGTGTTAAAATGCAGCAATTCGCAAAGGTTGAAAGTGGTAATTCAAGTGCAGTACATCCAATGAGATCTCTTGAAGATGAGAATCTTGATTATGATAGTAATGCTAGTTCATCTAGCTTTGAGTTCCATAAGGAGAGATCGGCACATAATCAATTCACAAGATCATTTTCAAGGTCCATGCCATCTAAGTGGAATGATGCAGAGAAATGGATTATGAATAGGCAAAATATGCAGCCTAATTACTCTAAGAAGAATGCTTTACACAGCCAAGCTAATCGGATGCTGGGGACAAATATGGTGAGGGTTGCTCCAGAATCAGCAAATCATGATCATAAGTCATCAATGAGTCGAGTGGTGGATACTAAGCGCATAGATATCTGTCAGCCTGCTACACAAATGGCAATTGAGAAGTTCTCTTTTATTCCTCCTGGAACTCCCTCCATTTCTGGTCAAGCATATGGAGGGAATGTGCTTATAGATCAGTGCACTCAGAGTAAGGATTTGAAGGAAGTGGATCAAAGAGGACTATCTAGCGCACAAAGTTCAACAGAAGAGACAACAGGTAAACTTGCATTTATATTGTGCTTTAACTAATGTCTGGGCTGATAACTGCAAGCTTGTTGTGGATTTAAAACACTTTTTCCTGTACTAATAGGTTTTGTATGAATAAGAAATATATGGAAGTTCTTTTATAATGATATGGCATTTTTCTAGGAATATACGTTTATACTACGATATCAATATTTTATTCAGTGAGTTTTTGCTGATGCATCATGGTACTTACCAATTGATCTCCTTCATCAAAATAATCAAGAAAGAAGTCTTCCTATTTTCCACGCCTGTAGGAACTAACACAACAATGTTTATTTTGGTGGCTGGTGCTTGCAATCCTAATAGGATGGTAAGATGCAGTGAACACTTAGGGTCTATGAGTCTTCAAAATGTATGGAACTTAATAATTGGAACTTTTAGTTTATGGACTTGCAAAAATAGGTTGGATGATTCAGAGAAATAGACAGTTAGTCTAAGAAATAATCCCTTTTCTTCTGATTTAGCTGGTATCTTTTTCATTTTATTTTATTTTTGATAATATGCTGATATGGCCTTGCAGTTCTTCCTGTCATAAGATCTGTTTGCATGAGAGACATGGGAACAGAAATGACCCCTGTTACAAGTCAAGAGCCTTCTAGGACTGCTACACCTCTGGGTGCAACAACTCCTCTTCGCAGCCCAACTTCTTCAATTCCATCTACTCCCCGAAGAGGAGCACCAGCGCCGACACCTATGGAGCACAGTGCTGATGATGATACGCATAATGCCACTGGAAGTGGTAAAAAAGAGTTGACTGAGCAAGAAAGGAAACTAAATACAAGAAGAGAGATTGTGGCATTAGGTGTCCAGCTTGGCAAGATGAATATTGCTGCTTGGGCAAGTAAACAAGATCAGGAAAAGAACACATCTTCGGTTGAGACTGCTGCTGATGTTGAGGAGCTTGAGCGGATTGAATTTGAAAAACGTGCAGCTGCATGGGAGGAAGTTGAAAAATCTAAACACACAGCAAGGTTTCTTCTATGACCCTCACTCTTGAACATGGTTCAAAGTAGCATTCCCATAAAGTTTAGTTTATAGAGTACTTCAATTAACTTGTTTCACTGACAAAAGAACGCTTGATTCCTTTCAGATATAAGCGTGAAGAAATCAAAATTCAAGCATGGGAAAGTCAGCAGAAAGCAAAACTAGAAGCAGAGATGCGGAGAATAGAGGTATTTAAATGTTTTTTTTTGAAGAGGTCGTTACAACATTGCAGTTTTGTGGACATTCTTGTGTAATAGACTCGGGAAATATTCAGATCATAGGTTGATGATATGAAAATTGCTAAAGAGAAATTTTATAATGCCAAAAAATTTCTGAAGTGGGTCAACTTCACTTCTAGCGTAGATGAAATCTAGGCATCATAACAAATGATTTACGGCACAAACTACCTAAAATTTTTGAGACTGATTCAATCACCAATGTCGCGAAACTATAACTGAATCCATCTGTTTTTCAGGCCCAAGTTGAACAAATGCGAGCGCAGGCTCAAGCAAAGATGGTAAAGAAGATAGCTATGGCAAGGCAAAAATCAGAAGAAAAAAGAGCAGCCGCAGAAGCCAGGAAAAGTAGGGATGCAGAAAGGACTGCTGCTCAAGTTGATTATATTCGCCAAACAGGCCGAGTGCCCTCATCCCATTATATCTGCTGTGGTTGGTTATCATAAAACTGGAAAAATTGAAGTATTTCAAGTAGAAAGAAACTGCTCATAATCTCGTTGAGCCAAAGTGGCATCTCTTGTACTTTTTGTTTTTCTTTCATAATTCATTGAGCGTTGTCCACTTGTCTTGTATGTTGCTCAATCTTGTATCTAACGGGTGACCTTAGTTTTCAGGTTAAAATGTGAAATTTCACTGCTTTTTTATTGTTTTTGAGTCATTTGCAAACTTAGTGTGCCTATTTGAGTACCTGAAAGCCAGATAAAGAACAACACCCTAAAAAAGTATTAAATTAAATATAATTATTTTCAGAATCTGTACAAGCTACTAAATAAGTTTCTTATGACTGCTTGTTGCTGCAACTTTGTGAATATTCCGATAGTGTTTGATAGTTTGCTTGGGCTGGGGTACACTTCAACATGACAATATGAACTGGACTATAAAAGCCCTGACTCGGCTTTTCTGACCCAGGATAGGCCTTATTTGTCTGGGCCGAGTTGGATGGGTGTAAGCTCTACTGTAGTAGGAGGCCCAAAAACTAAGAAGTTGCCTCTTCCATGATCAATTTTACTAACCGTAATTTTTGTGTCCTCCAATACTAAAAGAAAAGGCAGAATATATATAGACTTTCATGTCATCCACTTTTGATTTTTAATTTTTAAAAATTGCTAATATTATTTGTAAGCTGTTTAAAACCCAAAATTTATCAAATAAAAAAAATTATCATTTTATATTATATGAGAAAATCCTATGAAAGTTAAAAGAGCAAAAGGAGGAAGAAGAATAAGTATTGACATAAAGATTGGTAGATGCGTGTTTTTCTAACTATTGAACAATACGAATGACACGACGGGTTGAAAACGACCGACAATCTGCCGTTTAAAACTCACACAAATGCAAAAGGCCAAAACCTAAGAGGAAAAGCTAAAACGAATTAATATTTTACTTTTTAAAAATGTGGATTAAGTTAATATTGTTGGCATGTATTTATAATTTTTTTAAGTTTCAAATTTCAATTTAATAAAGAGAGTCAAGCACCTTCTAGAACGACCTGTCGTCTGTAGGAACAGGGGAATCTCCAGTTCCACCATTTATTCAACATTAGTGTCTATCTAGTTATGCTGCAGGAAAAGCTTCAAAAGTTCTATGCATACCAAAAACAATATTTAGATTATAATACAATGAAATAGATATTTTTCAAAAGTTCAATATATCAAAATATAGAGTCTTAAAGGCAAATACATATATATACAATCTGATAATAAACATAAAAAGATAAAAATCCACTTGCCTAGAGAACAAATCAAGTTGAAATTAACCATCCAACCTTAGGTGTGGTGTTGGAAATGTTTTCCATAATTTAGAGATGTCTTCAAAATTGTACCTAAGAAAAGGAGAAAAGAAGTATGAAATGGATTGAACCACAACTTTTTAGCAAAAACCAGACACAAAGTGGCCACATGATGAAGCAGACTTCAAACATGTTAAGCAAAGATAGATATATCTTTTTATTTTTCATCCTTTTGTGGTTGATAGAGAATAGGTTGTCAATCAAAAAGTTACATATAATAAGCTAAGAGTAAAAAGGGGCAAACCCTACCCTACCCTACCCAACTCTTAATGTAAAGGTCCTTTAGAAGGGGTTGTTGGATAGCCAGCCCTACCTTTTATTGGTACTATTATTGTTGATAGTGCTGTACCTTGTCACAATTCCATCCCTTAACCAAGTCCTATCTACAATTAGTGCCCCCACAACATGCATTACAGAACACGAGCCCGTCTAAGTCCAACAAAAGATAAAACGACAGCTTAACTTGAAAAAGCAAATTTCCTTCTTTCCCTTTCACTGATTCAAACACCAAAGAAATGTAGAAGACTGATGAGATTTTAAAAAATCAGGAGATGGACTCACGTGCCTCACGTGGGGGTCAATCTACCGACAATTTGATGACCCATTGTTAAGCCTAGGGCACACATTTGGACATACCTGTAATAATTGAAGATGCTTCAAATGTACTCTGTAGAAGAACACTGTCTGCCTGTTCTTCCTTTTGGATAATGTATCGATGTACCTAGCTCTAATTATTAACCTAAAATACTCATGTAACTCTAGATGTAGATGGAAATAGATTATATATTCCATCTACATCTAGAGTATCACTCGCCCAAAATTTTTTACATGCCATCTTGATTTTACGTCATATAGCCACTAAACACCACTTACCTATTCATGCATTAGGTAAACCTATGAGCATTCAGTTCTATCCAAGCCAGGTTAAGGCATCCAGATAGGACCACTGATAAAATAGTCAAAAATGTGGTTTAAGATTCTCTCCTCCACAGCCAAAAAACCTAACAAATCAGGCAATTTTCACATTAATGCAAGCCTAGAAAGTAGCTTTCAAGACCTAGCTATTGTACACTCAGCACATGGCAACTGGTTCCTACAACTTGTATTACTCATCTAATCGCATAAGGTTCTTGTCACATCCACCGAAAGGTCAAATAATGACACGGGAGTATCATGTTCATTTCTCTGCGTTCAAATTTATCTTATCATAAATTGACTTCTAAATAACAAAAAAAAAAAACAGCTAAGTCCACAAAAGACTCTGTCCTACTAATAATGGATTGTATGTATTCAATAACATAAGAAACAAGAAGCAGCATCTTCTAATTACAGTAATAGCTTATATATAAATTTTAAGCTAGGATCAGGCAGTACTTCCCACCTCTTGAAGTGTTCAAGGTTGAAACTAATATTACAAAAGAGAAAATGGTATCTTAACTGGTTAAATTGTTCAGTAGTCCAAAGACCCCACAGAAGTTATACCAGTGCTCAAATTTCTTGAGTCCTGCCGGCTTGCATAGTCGTCACAACTGCCATTTGAAAGCCTCTGAATTGGGACTGAGTTCAGAAGCTCTAGGCCACGTTTGCCCATCTGCTGCACTTCTTGTGGTGATAGTATTTTGATGCACCACACGCTGTTCACAAATTCCCTGGTTTAAGAAGCATAGAATATATCAGCAGTGCTAATTAAGAATAGCAAAGAACAGATGGAAAGCAAACATTGTTTAGTTATTATTGGAAATATTTATTTCAAAACCACAGCACGTAGAAAGATGCCTTTATTTTCCAAATGATTTCATGACAACATATCTGGTATAACTTGGGATTAAATCGCCAGGTTTCAGAAAAACAATAATCTAGAAGTTTTAAGGGGGGGAAAAATCAACTAAAAGAATTGTTAGAATGAGACAGCAAACTTACGGCCAGGGGTCATCACCGAGGAGAAGCACGTCATTCTCCCGGTCAACAAATACAAGCTGCCAGCCTGATCTCAGAGGGTCCTCCAGCTGGCCTTCAAGGCCAAACATGCGAGCGAGCTCACTCCGCAGCTCGTTGTAGCTGCTAAATTTGGTAATGTCTAGCGACCTACCAAAGGACCCTGACTTGTAAACCTGCCAACAATTATATTATCAGCATCAGATAGTACGAAAAGCAAATCAAGTTTGCATATTCTTTCAAAAAAATAAAATAAAATAATAAGACAAGAATTCCATAAAGCCAAATGAGGTTATGAACACCAACTGGAATCCCAAAAAGGCAACTTACCTTGACAAAGGTTCTAGATGGTGGGTTAACTTGGCCCACATTTTCTGGGGACTGCAGGAAGCCTGATTCATCAATGCAACTTGAAGGTGTCATTGCTGGATTGAGCGAGAAATCAGAGCCTGTAGTACTCATGTAATTAGAAGATGAGAAGGGTATTGTTGTGGAATCACTATCACTGCCAACACCCCTAAGACCTGACATTCCACTCTGCAGTAGAAGAGACGAGGGCTCTATGTTCACACCAAACAGAAGATGACTCTGTGGATCAGCACCTTCTTGATCTAAAGAACAACCCCTGCCAGGGAAGGGTGGCAAGGAAACAGAACTATGAGAGATGTTTGCCTGAGGGGGCCCCAGCTGTTCTACTTGTGGCAAAACACATTGTGGGGCTCCAGAAGAAATAAGAGGTTCAACAGCAGCTCGCTTCGATGGCCAGGCAGAAGAAGTCATTAAGGGATTGGTTCTAGGCATGTTCATCAAATGAGATGTTTCATCCTGGGAAAAGGAACCCATGAGACTGTGCAAAGGAGAAACGACAGAGCTCGTCACAGGGTTCCCGTTTGAGTCTGAAAAACTCTGTTGTTGACACAGGGAAGAGATGGCCTGTAATGGTGGTGACTGGGATTGAGAGGCTGAAGCAAATTGGGATATGGAAGAGACAACATTTTGAATCTGTTGATGCTCAACTAGTTGCTGTTGTTGTGGCAGTGGCTGCTGCTGCTGCTGAGTACTTAGTGAGTGCTGGTGCTGCAATTGTTGCTGAAGAAGGTGTGACTGAGTTTGAGTTTGAGCCTGAGGCTGATGTTGGTTTTCTTGAACACTTTGAAGAAAGGCCTGTTGAGGCTGAGATGACTGCAACATCTGGGGCTGCATCAAAGCAGCAGTTCTGCTTGGGAGATTCACATGTTGCTGGAATTGTAAAAGGGATGTATTTGATGGTTTGGAAGGATCTATAGCCCTCATCTCCTGAAGTGCAGCAGCAGCCATAGCGTGGTACATGTCAGTTTGCAAACCAAGCATGGAAGCATCAACCCTTGGCTGCATCCATGGTGTGACTCCCAGTCCCTGAAAGTTCATAGATTGAATTCCACGGTCCCCATCACCTCGCAGCCACATAAGAGGAGAATTCATTCCCAGATCATCATCCTTCATTCCTACAGTCAGCAGATTGGTTGACAAGATATTAAAGAAAAAGTTCTCTGTAAAAAGAACTAAAAGACTTGAACATCATCCTTAATAAAGTATTATTACTGAAACAAAGGAGGCACTAAAAATGAAATAAAATAAACAAAGAACCAGAGAAGAAGAAGATAGCCAAAGCCTAGAACTGGACTTTAACAGATATAAAAACAATCAAATGGGCAACCAACAGGCTTACCATGGAACGAGGGCAGTCCAGGTGGCCAAGGTCGCTTAAGCCTCAGAGGGAATGGAGATGGATACATTGGAAATGTTGTTAGTGGTTCAATCTCCCACAAAGAAACTCTTGGTTGCCTCTCTCCAGCTGTGGACTCATCCCAGCCAACCTATATTTATTTGTTCCATGCATTTTAGATAGGCAATTTACAAAAATAAATCAAGCCAAACATTTGAGAAAACTTGACAAAAACAACATTCTACCAAGAAATGATTTATTCAACGGTAAACAACATCTCTAATTATTCTCACTGTACCTTAACTGAGCGCCAATGTGAATTTGGCCACCTAACAGGATCTAAATCACTTATGCCGGTTATTGTGCCCATGTAGCTGGATGAGAAAACAATTCTCAGATGTTTATATTAAGAAGATGTGAAAATTTCTCTGGAAGAAAGTCATTTACAATGAAACAAGATAAAACAACACAGAGATGAAAACATATCATTGATGAGCCAAGGAAGCAATAGATAGAAGCATAAAACTGCCCTAACACACACACACACACACACACACACACACACACACAACACACACACACAGAGGGATCCAACATCAAGCCTGTTGAAACTAACCAGCTGCAATTAACAGCATTAGATCCCAATTAAACGCAGGGAGATATTTATTTCCAGTGTTTGGTTTATACAATGAATTTTCAGTGTGCTGCCAAAAATGAAGATCACCTTTACACATGCGAGGGGAAAAAATTAAATAAAAAGATTTCCAGAACAAATTGCAAGAAAGTGAATAAGCAATGGCCCAATAATGAGTAACTGTAAAATTATAATGAATATAACAGCAAAGGTTCAGCAGGGCCTACCGCCGGACACTAGATTCTTCCGTTTCAAATAGCATCCTAAAGCGCATGCCAACAGAAACCCGAGTATGATAGACTGCTTTAACATACTTGGTCAGTGGTATGACAAATTCTGATGGGCTAGCCCTGGATGAGACATTGAAAATTTAGAAGTGTATATAACAATAAAAATGTAAATTTACTGACACTGAGGTATCATACCTCGGATTGTAAAATATGGTGAAACGGCTATTTGTTGCAGCTGCATGAGCTGCAGCAGCAAGAAGGCCTAAGTGCATGCTGTCACTAGATAAGACTGATGAAGGCATCACAGTCTGAGGACGATTGGCACGGCGGATACCAAGCAACAATTGATTCTTTTCATTCCTGATAAAGTCATACTCATCTCTGTTAGGCATTTAAAAGATATAAAATATCATATTTTGCAGCGATTCATTTTTAAATTATTTTAAAGAACAGGGATTTTACCATTAAAGGGAAGTGGGAGGTAAAAGTTCACATATTTCACGCATGCACACAAATTAAACGCACCACGTATTTTCGAAGGCAGATCAAATATGTCAAGTCATAAATTTACCAGTTTAATAGACTAAATGAGTTTCAGGCATGCGTATACTTGGAGTTCAAAGAGATCATAAAAGAAAACCAAAATATGTTCTAGTCTAGCGAAATCAGAAGTTCGGAAAGAATCATAATATCTAATGAAAAGAATCAATACCAGATAAAAAGGACTGAATCCCCAGCAACAAGTCTTTTAGCACTAACAAACACACTCCAACCTGTTGTAAGGAGATGCCTTTTGGGCTGGCCTGACAGAAAAAAAACCATGGAACTGTCAGATGTATAGCATTTAGAGGCATTTTTTATCTTAATTCTCCAGCAACCTCAGAATTATCATCTACTTGAGATTAAACATTCAACCAATAGAAACCCAATAAAAGGTTGTACCAGTGAAGAAATGTAGGAGGTGGATTTATAACACTCACATTTACTCAATTTTACCATTATTACAGCTCTTACATCAAATCTTTAAAATTTTAGTTCACTTGACCTTTTCACATCAAATAGTTTCCACACAGAAGGTAGACATAGAAAGGCACAATTGTGAAACATAAGGGATGAATCTTGTCCCATAGAAGAGACCAAATAAACATTAAATCTCAAAAACTACTTTGAGTCAAAGACCATCACATGCACTGCTCTCATCACTTCGGGCATAAGATAGTATTGACATGCTCACAGCTCATGCCTTTCAATCCCATTCAATTTAAACAACCAAAGTGGGGCTTCATTACTAGGAAAGTGTCAATGTAACCAACATCAAGATCAAGTACAGTTGCTTGATCAATAATAAAAATTAAGTAAAAAGAAGAAGGCATAAAAGGGAAGAAAAACTCACCGCGGAAGATATGCCTGAATTTCCATTCGTTATCATGCAGATCCCTGGCAATCAACTCTTGAGCTGGAGGTTGCTGGGAAAAGTCCTGTATGTAAAGAATTGATGTAAGTATGTCATTCCAAATTTAAACTGTTGGGAACTTAAATCTAATGATCTCAGACTGAAGCTATACCAAAGGAGGGAACACTTTTTCAGCTGCCCGCCGAGGAACAGAGAACCCTCCATGAGTACTTGTGTCACTTGCTGTTAGAGTTTTACAAAAATAATTTGTTGGCTGTTTGCTGGGGGTACCCAATTCTGCTGGAAGGTAGGTATCCTTTTGCTCTTGCTGCAGAAATAAGGTTATTTTGAACATGTTATGCAATTCATGTCAACCATAGATCAAGAAAGTAAAACACAAGTATAGACAATATGGCATACAGGACTCAATGGCTGCAACGTCATCTGCGCATACACTTCATCTGTCTCAACATCTGCCTGCAATAGAGATATTTTCCAAGTATCTAAGATAGATCCAAAGGAAATATGCAGCATAAGGAACAAGCAAACTAAACAAGTCTTACATGCATAGTCACATTGTGAAGCTGACAGATAAGTTGAGGAGGTAAGCTTGGGTAGTTAGGGATATGAGCGTCCACTTCCTTGTTGGTTGATGCAGCAACCTGCATAAAGATTATTGATTTGGGTAAGAATACAGTTAATTTACCTCCCAATTTGAATGGGATCATGTAGCTAATAAACTGACAAATAATACAAAACATGAAGGAAGGGGATGAAGGGATGCTAATTCACATTTTCAAGTTGGATTTTCTAGATGGATGGACAACTTAACAGTTTCATAGAAGATAAAAAAAAACCAAAAAAAAAAAAAAAAAAGGGAAATGTAACATGCAGCCCAAAATACTTAAATAGCCCAAATATGATTGCAGATCGGATAAATAAATTTTCTCCACTCGTGAAGGCAATATTAAACGTTTTAAAGTCTGTATATTACCCAAGAAAATAATCCTAATTTGTCCTGAAGATACAATAAATGCTAAATGATCTAAACATAATTACTGACAAGTAATATACCAATTCGCTTCATAATTACAGGGATAAAAGATAATTCAGATTATATCTGCTTACCTGCTCGCTGTGACCCTGGGGGAAATAAACAACACGGCTTCCAACAGCAGGTAAAGAAACAAGAGGACCCGCACATGCATGCCAAAGTTCAGAATTCAAAACCCTTTTCTCCCCTGCAAAAATTCATTTCAAGTGTACTGTTAGAATCACCTGAAACCTACATTTGAGGTCACAAAGATAGAAAGACTTCATAATAAGTCCACCTACTAGTGAAAGCAAATAATTACATATGCCATCGAAGGGCCTTAACTAGTAACTTAAAAAGGAGTACCGAATTAGCCCTCTGACTGATTAACAGGCAGAGAATAGAGGAAAGAAAATCCCAGTATCCGTATCAACTGAGTTGAGCTCTCTGCAGCTAAGGCTATCAAAACGCAAAAAGAAAACCCAAAAATTGAAGTATTTAAACCAGCCTAAGAGAATCCATCCGCCAACTATTCTTTTCAAGATCTCAATTTCTGTCCCTTTCCCATATTTTTTTGGATAAGAAAATAATTTTGTGGAAATCCCAATTTCTATACTTAAACCATAAATTTGCCCCAAACCTCAAGCTAATCATTGGGTAAATAAAATTGAATAGATAAAACAATTCAAAAGGAGCGCATCACTTAGTCCCTCCCACCTCCAAAAAAGAAAAGAAAAGGAAAGAAAAGGGGAAAAGGAGAGAGAAAAAAATAAAATCTGCCAGCAATAATACTCACCTTCCTGGGTTTGTGGATTAAAACCAGCTGAAGCGAGCCTCATTATCACAGAGATTTAACACAACCTTTAAAATCCGTTTAGACCCACAACCAAAAGATCCAAAAACCACTATTAACCACACCAACTAAACCCCAAACTAAACCTACCAAACCAATCAACAATTACTCTCTTCACTTGCTTCTCTCTGCACAATACCATACCTTCACCTTCTCCCTTGCCCTTCAGAAACCAATCCAGATTAAGGAATTCAGGCTTCTAATTTAAAGAAACCCAGAAGTCAAATAATATTCAATGTGAAACTTCATTTGAAATCTAACAACCAAAACAGAAAAACCCACTTCCCGAATCCTCAACCGAACCCGGTATTGTTACAAAAGACGATCGATTTCAGCCACATCCGCTTGCTATCTTCTTCACCCTCGACCCCCAACTTCACAAATCACTGAACAAAACTCTTCAACCACAAGCAAATGGTAACCCACATTCCAGCTCCAAACTCTACAATCCCACACGCGTGCTTCTCTAATATGATTTCACCAATCAGATGAGCAAAGCTCAAAGACTAAGCAACTTGAAAATAAACCCAGAAATACCCAAAATCCGAAACTTGTAAAATAGCAACAGATCTCACTTCAAAGCACCAAATATTAATTCCTTTGGAACTTTCACAAGCAAAAAAAAAAGAGCCTAGATCTTATTACACGAGCAAAACCCCAAAATAGTACAAGTTAGAAACTCAAGTACAGAGCATTTCAGAGCAAGTTGAAGCCACATGAACATGCAATAGCAACCGCTTTCAACATATATTAAAGATCTTAACAGAAGAATATATAGCTATAACCATATAAAGACATAAGTTTATTAATATATATATATATATATAAGGAGAGGATTTTATGGGTTTGGGCAGTTGTTTCCAGTAATGGAAAATAGTGCGGTGGAGGTGATGGTTCTGCTGCTGCTGCTGCTACTTACTGCTGCTGCGTTACCCCTCTCTCTTTTTCTCTCTCTCTCTATTTTGGCTCAATCAATGAACACCGAACCGCCATTATTTTTCCCTCTTTTTTATACCAAGAGAAAAAGGCAAGGCAAAACAAAAGACCCCAAGGAGAGAGAGAAAGAGAGTGAGTGCTTGTGCGTGTTCCTATGAGTGAGAGTGTGTGTGTCAGATTGTCATTAGAGAGTTTTTTTTTTTCTTGATTTTCTTACTTTACTGTGACTTTTCGTGTTCATTTCAGACAATTGTGGAAGGAATCATTTACCCTCAAAGTTGGGAAGATTTACTCTGGTATCCTTTTATTTTTGTTTTTTCTTTTATTTTTTAATAAATTTATTAAATAAACGAGGATTTTGGATTTTGATTCACAAATAAATATATTGTTTAAAAAAACAAAAACAGAACTCACAATATTGTTTTTTATATAAAAGCACATAATTGATTTGATAATTCCAGTAAAATTACATATTCTTATCAGAATAATTACTATTCAAATAAGATTAATTTAATATAAAAAAGATAAGAAAATTTCTTATTGAGCTTCCTTCTTTATTTTCTTGTAATAGGATTTGTCGAAACCACAAAAGTCCTTAATTAAAACGGCATTCCAACTCACTGAAATTTATTCATATAATCTCGTTAAAGAGGGAGCCAAATTCATGGTTCATAGTCATGTGCTCTAATTCTATAAGCTACAGATTTTACTCCCATTTTCAATGTATCTGTTTCCGATAGTACTTTAAAAAAAATATTTATCCTCTTCTTAGCCATTTTCGAGTTAAGAAGTTGATTTTTTGAACTCGCTTTAAGTCAGGAGGACTAATCAACCAATTTGTGATGATACACGTAAAAAATCAATATCTTAGATTAAATTACAAGTTAAAATATTTGTATTTGAAATGGTTAATAAGGAAATGGGTTGGTCCACGAATATGAATAAAAGCATTGCATGAATGAAATGATTGAGATTGAAATGTACATAAGAGTATGGTTGCAAGTTGATTGTCATTGCTTAGCTATGGGCCAACTCTAAGTCCCACTACACGTACAATTATATTTTTAGGAAACCCAGCTCCCATTAAAACTTACATGCATGAATGTTTTGATTCTTTAAGACATCTCCACTGCCCTATTTCTTTTTAAACATAAAAGAAAATTCAGTATCTTATTTTTTTTTTTCTCTTTCTGTTGTTAAATAATTGATTCAAGCAATTTCTCTTTTTTTATAAATCCACTTCTATAATATTTTTGTAAATAATTTATATATTTATTATAATATTTGGTGAACCGTAATGTAACATGATGTAAATATATTTTATTGTATTATATTATGTTTCATTACCATACGATAAAGGAAATATATCCATGTTTTATAAATTTTATTTGTAAATACTAATTTAATGAGTCATATTTCATATATTTGTATGACTTAAAAACCTTTATTCTTTTTTCTTTTTATAATAACTCATTATTGTAAGCACTTTCATTTATTTTTACTTTGTGATATCATTATACCATTTTACTCGATTTTCAACCTATTTACAACAATATTATGTGATAAGGTACAATAAAAATCATATTTTAAGTTAAAAAAAAAAAGAATATGATTGTATTCTTGCAAATTAAATAAAAGGCAAATTAGCTATTTTCACCTTTTTTTTTTTTTGGCATGAGCTTGAAATCATAACTTGTTATTGGTTAAACATAGAAACACAATAAAAAGGAAAAACAAAATGGTTTTATTTTGAGAATTTTCTCTTTTTTTTTAGAATTATTTTTCATCATCATTCTAAAGTGTTAGCCAAAAAATTTCAATTTAATTTTAAAAAATCGATGTTTAAATTATTATAATTCACCATAATATATAATTTTATAAAGGAATCTAACTTACGTGTACATAATTAATATTTCACCACAAAATTAAAATTGGTAGGGCAAAGATGATTTGTTAGAAATCAAATCTTGAAATTGGTCAAATCGATTTGATTTAGCAAAAAAAAAAACAAAATCTATAGTTTGATCAGTCAAATTAAACAATTAATAACACTAATTTAGACTATTATTACTAAGGTGAAAAATGTTTTAGTGCATCCCCACAAACATATCACTAAGAGGAATTTGGATATTTCTGGTAATCTTTATGGAATTGCTTCACTTTCTTGCAATTTAACTAATTAAAAATCTTTTATTTTATTTGATAATAAATATTAAATGATAATATAAAAAAAAGGAGGACTATAATAAAAATATTTAAATGGGTTAAATTCATTAAATGATAGGTAAAGAGTACTGTTCCATTTTTCTAATGTTAGGTCCAACCAATCCATGCAAGTGATGTACTACTGGAGAATTTAAGAGGGAAGGGTCCATCCATTAAGCTCCAGAAGGATTACATCTTTTCATGGGACCATGTAATAACATTTTGATTTCTAACATTTTATAAATTCCATTTTTTTCTTAGTCAATTATAATCTAATTATCTTTTTCACGTTTGCTACAAAAGTTACAGCTAATTTAATAAATGTTATTTAAATATAATGGTTATTTTTGTGGTTGTAGCTCATAAAATTATTATGGTCTATCGAGCCTCCCTCAGCTCATAGTGTTATCCCGGTTATTAAACTTTCCATGCATTTTTTTTTTTTTTTGCATGAATTTAGTGGTTAGATCTAATATATGTCATCCGACGAAGCAATTAATTTTTAAAATTTTAAACATAAAATATATGTTAATAAACTATAATCCTTGACCTAATGACCTTCCTGGGATCAATTTGAACCTCAAATTTTAAATAATTGCAACCGACACATAATATTTTTTTCTTTTTTCGGAAAGGACACATAACAATTTATTAAACCATAATACTACACAATCTTGATTTTTTTTTTCTCAATTTATCATTATTTATATAGTAAAAATTTTTTTTTGAATGCTCCAAATTTACTAACGAAAGCAATTGACATTTTTTTAATTATTTATAAAAGGATATTACACGTATAGTATACTATTTTTCGACTCTTTTTTCATATAAAATTAAACATTTTATGCAAATTAATAAAGGTTTATGAAAAAAATTCCCGTGCCTATTCATAAATGTAGATTTCTATTCATGAAATTAATTTAGAGAAAACACTGTTTAATTTGGCAAATAAGTTAAGAAACTACTCTCTGTTTTCTATCATATTTTAGAAATTTATATTGTTTAAAAGTATATATTGTTTTAAGAATATTAAAAATTATTAATTAATTAATTATTTTCAATTTTACCGTTATATTTATAAATACAATAGCTATTTTTTTTCAATTTTCAATAACTCATCTTTATCGTCACCTCCCTCTTTGTATCTCTTAACTTTAGTGACACATTAATAAAGAGAGTATTTATTGAGATTGGAGTAATTAGACGAGACAAAAAGGAAATTCAATTATATTACGAAATAATTTATTATAATTTAAGTGATTTGATTATTATTTTTAATTATTCTGTAAAAACTTCAAACGATCAGAGAAATTACTCAAAGTAAATAAAAAATCATAATGAACATACTCATTTTTTCTAATTGTTGTTTATTTTTAAACTACTTATTTAATCAAGTAAAAGATGGCTTAACTATAATTCTTTTTACTCTCAACTTTGCAAAAAGTTGAAGTTCAACATTCGTTTTTCAAAATTTAGTTGCAATTATACCTTAAAATTAAATTAGGATAAGAGTTAGCGATGATTTAATAATTAAAGGTAGAGGTTATCGTCTAAATTTGTGTTTTTCCCTTATAATTTTATGCCTCTCTCTCTTTCCTCCATATTCTTCTCTATTCTTTTTTTATTTCATCATAATCTAAACCACCATAAGTGACAACTACGAAAGGACTCTAATGGGGCGTGGTAGCAACAGTTGCAGCAGCTACGTGGTGGCTCTTTTGTTCCTACCACTAACGACTCTTTAAACGCCATTCTCTTATACCCATAAAATCAAATCCCAAAAGAACATCATCACCATTCCTTCTCTTAATCATTTTTCCAAGATAACTTTTCATTGCAATTAATAGATTCAAAACCCTAATTTTCCAAAAATTCAAAATTATAAATTCCCAAAATCAAGATTGGAGGCCATTGACTATCATTTTTGCATAGGTATCGAGCCTATTAAGAATGACATCGAGCTTGGAGACAAGCTTGAAGTGAGCTGATCTACTCGGTTTTCGTTCAAATTGCATTCTTGGTATAGATTTGATTGGTTATCTATTCAAAGTTTTATTTTTGAACATACACTTAATATTTTACACCAAAAGGCCTTTTGTTGGTCTAGGGAATCTACATATTCAAATGCAGCATTTGTCCCTCATGTTTATTGAACGTTAGATTTGCTTAAGAGGGTTATGTGCATCCCCTTCAGAGATTTAATATTCTCGTTGAAATTTTTCTTATCTAGTAAGGATCGACTGTAATACTATTTATAACATTTTAATTTGTCTCGAAATATTATTATTATTTATTTTAGTAGATTTAATAGGTGATTGTCTCATGGTTTTGTTTTAGAGCAGAAATTCAATGCTCAATAAGAAATAACTAAATTTTTTTATATAAGATTGTGATTTTTTTTTATTTGGCTCCTTTAAATTTGAAAAAAAAAAAAAGACTCCTAACTTGGTGAAGAGAAATGAAATTTGTTATTAGTTCAGTTTAGTTTGGACCGTTTTCTGTTAAGAACCAAAGAAAGGCCTAAGCCGGTTTAGTCAAACTCAAACATTTGCGATTTAGGCGGAATAGAGACATATCGAGGGGTAGTTTAGCAAAAAAAAAAGAAAAGTGACATCATCGAATCTTGTGATCCTACGGATAAAATGCAGATATTATCGTACAACAAACAGGAGAGAAGAGAAAAGGACGAATCCTGACCATTGGCTGATGGAATAGCGGGTCCCAAAAGGCATGATGGGACTTGACGGTGAACCGCTGCTTACCTTTTTATTGGTCACTGTCAGATTGTACGGTGTAGAAACGGCACACGCAATAAATTACCCTCTCGTTCATCACTGGCAGTGAGTGAGTGGCATAAATGTAAATAAGCAGGTTGTAAGTGAAAAAGGTTGTCATATTATAAAGTGGATAATATGTCAGTCTCTCTCCCCCTCTGTATGTCATTCCTTCATTCATTCACTGTTTGTCCTATGATTTTGGAATAACCCTCTTTTCTTTTTTTCTTTCTCTGCTCTTCTTTTATAAAACATTCCTTTATTAAGGTACAATTAATGATAATTCAAACCATAATCTTGTTTTCATATATCATTAGCTAGCTAATTATGTCTTGGCCTGATGGAGACGTTATGAAATTTTTTTTTTAAATTGCTTAGTATCAACAATGACGGCTGTTTCCATATCACCGGCCGTTTTCGTATCACTTATGTGCTCTGATTATTTTTTTTACTAATATAAGAAATAAAAGATATTAAATTTGAGTTTTCTCGCCTCACCACGAGAATTTTCATCAATTTAACAAATTAAAAAAAAGTTAACCCTACTATATTCCATTGTGTTATTTCAGTCTTCTGCAGTAAAACATGCTTTTTGCTTTAATCCGATATTTACAGTTTCACAATCAATTAGTAAAACATTTTACAACACAATAATTCATGGAATATATAATTAAATTAAAATTAAAAATTTTATAGCATTATTTTATATAGCATTGTACGTGCCAAAACTTAATCTAACATTAATAAATACTCAAAATCGGAATTTATTGCTTAAAAATCAGAATAAATAAATAATACATAACAACTAAAATATTGAGTTGTTGAAAGAGCTTAGGCAGCAAAATTACTAATTTTGAACTAATAAACATTAAAGTATATGTTAAAATTATAAAAAATTCATGAGATATTATTTTCAATTAAACCCCAATTCATTTAAGAAATTTAATTTGTTTTTTCCCTTTTCTTTCACTGTAAATTGGTAATGGTGAAAAAAAAATCAATGCAAAGATTGGGTAGCCAGTTTGTAATTTATTTAAAACAAATAGATAAGAAGAGTATCAAAAACATTATTAGAAATGTTTGTGTAATTTTTGTATCTTTTATTATCTTTCACACATGGTGGGGAAAGGCATAGAACAAAATTCTTAATCCAATATTAGTACAATTCCAGTTAAGGAATTGATGCTATGACTTCCATTTTTCATATAAAAGATATTTAATAACAAAATTAAATATTTACAATTGAAGATAAAAAGTTGATGTTAGAGGATGAATTTTAAAAGAATATGTTGTTTGACTTTAGACAAAATCCTAATCAACAACTTCAAAAGGTACATTACACTATCTTAATTAGGAGTATGGAATTAATCCACCCTTTCATAATGGAATAAACTCATAAGAAAGCCGATGGATATAATATGATTCGTCTTTTTTTATTTTCATGAATGATGAGATATTTTGAGTTCGAATATCTGTAATTATAAATTTTCATCAATTTGTTAAATTTAAGGACAGTTATATCTTATTATCATGCAGTTATTTTGATTTATAAGATGTACTAATGAATAAAAGAAAAAAAAAAGTAAAATACATATATAAAAATACAATATAAGATCGTTATCTTTTTTATTTCATATCAATTTTAGCATTTTTCTTATTAATTCTACCCTTAAATTTTAAGCTTCTCATTTTTTTTTTTTGTGACATCTATTGTCCTTTTTTTTTCCTAGAATAATGTTTATGATACAGACGTTGTTGACTATTGCAGCTCACCAAATATGCATAAATACATAACATAATCATTTTGTTTTTTATAAAAATATTATGAAAATGAGGAATCTAAAACGTTCTCTCTTTAATCAGACAGCAAAAAAACGAAAAATAAAAAAACGCCAACAAATTTAAATATGAAAATTTCGAATCGGGATTTCAAAAATTTCCCTGAAAGTTATCTCTGCAGGGACACAATACTCATGATTTTTCTTTTCTCTGTCGATAAGCATTTTATTTTTTTCTGGTATGAGCGTATGCATGGTGGGGTTGAGGCCAGACGTTCATGGAGCCACGTCATCGGAATTCTCCACCATATAAAACCATTAGAGAGATTATTTGATAGAAACGTGTATACTTCATAATCACATCTCTGTATTTTACGTGTAGTTCATAATAATGCATATAGGTCAACATAAATACTACGTCTTATAATAATTTATTCATTTAGTTTTATACGTGTTTTCACGTTCGAATAGGAGCAATAAATAATTTTTAGATAAATATTTCTGGGTAATAGCAATTTCAAATTTCAAACTCTCAATCAAAAATCTTTTTTTCGCTATATATACATTAATATTAAAATGAAAATTTTCAATAGTGTTAAACAAAAATAATTATTCTAAATATGATTAACTATTTGAGTTTTTTTATATTTTATCAAAAATAATACTTTGATCCTATTTGGTAAAATTAGTTATTTTAAAAGTTGTCAGTTGTTTTAGTAGCGTTTCGCAAATAAGTAGCTATTTTAAAAGCTTTTCATAAAATGCTAAAAGCGAAACGTTATAGGGATTATAAAACGCTCCATTCAACTCTTAAAATTAGTTCAAACGATATGTTAGCAAACTCAAATTAGTAAAAAATATTTAAAAAACTATTGACGAATATAAATTTTGATTTAATTTATTTCATAGGTCTTTAAACATGAATTTATTTAAAAATTTCCAATGTAAAATATATATAGCTTAGTTTGCCTTGTGATTTTAAAAGAACAAAAAAAATAAAAAGTCACCTCTCAATAAATTCTACTCCAAAGCACTTTTTGAAAGACAGACATGAAATACGAATTCCTCTTTTCACAATAGCACATGTGAAAGAAACTCAAAACTATTTCCAAGTACAAAGAACAAAAAAAGAAAAAAGAAATTAAAGAAACTCTTTACTTGGTATGAGAGTTGAGCATATCACATGTTGTGCACATTCGTTTCAAAGAAGAAGGTATAGATAGATAGATGCCTTTTACATCTATTCCTTACAATTGCAAGTCAACAACACATCATTCCAATTTTGGTTTAATTCCAAAGCTTATGTCTCGTTCAAATATGGTACATTTTTCATATCTTAACACCTTTTTTTTTTTCCATGAACAACATGGCCTCGTCTATCTTCCCATTTTCACTCTTGATTAATTAGGCTATCCCTAATTATTTTCTTTAATTATTCATCAATTTGCATCATTCCCACTTCTAATAATAGCAATATCACCTAAACATGATTAATTAATTAGATAGATAATTATTAATTATACAAAAACATCAAACTTGTGTGGGGTCATGTGTTATATATGTAAAATATCATCATATATATATGGTCTTCCTATACCTATATGTATATATAGTTAGGAGGACATGGCCCTTATCATCTTGTTATTACCATCAGAAATGTAGACAATGGACCAGTTTGTGAGTGAAACATGAACCTAAAAGGTCATACATTTTTGGTATTTTGCACTTTTTATAATTTTGGCAATGAACAATCCTGCAGAAAGTGATGGAACTTAATGCCCACAGTTGTACTCTTAATTAAGGGGGTGCCCCTTAATTTGTACAGCTAGATAATTAACTAATCAAAATCATCATAATTAAAGTGGAAAATTCAAAATTATATCCCATGATATTTTAAGTAATTCCCCCTGCTTTTATGTGCTTCTAACTTCAATTGAGTTTCTTTTTCATCTGCACGCGTATATTTACGCTTGAATCAGAATGATATTCAGGTAAAACCTTCTTAATGATAATAATAATTCTAAATTTAAATTTTGGCTTTATATTTAAATTAAAATTCATTTCGAGATATAGTTCACTTTCACTTCTTGACTCTCTATTATATAATAAGGAATAAAGGAATAAATAGAGAACTTATGGTATAAATAAATACTGAGCTGTAACCCTAATTAGAAGGATCAGTTATGGGTATATAATAATTTAACACCAATTAGAATTTAGAAGGATAACCTGATTCTTACTTTAGCCTGAGTGGGCAATATAGGGTTTGAAAAAATTGACCTATTAGAACGAAAGAACCTTTGATGAGTCATCATAGCACTAGTCAATAGTCATCACAACCATCAATATATACACTTATTTTGACTGAACCACTGCTAATTTTAACTTAGGATAAATTTGCCCACGGATTGGTGAGAAATTAAATTAATATTTTCCCTTTCAAACCCTAATAATCATGTTCCTAATGATGGTATTTTCAGATGTTGATGAATTGAATTCCTTCTCAAGGAATATACACTCAGGGTCTTTTTTTTATTCATGGAAAATATATTAATTAATTTCCACTATCTTGTAATTTTAAAGGCGAAAGTCAATAAAATGATTTTTTTTCTCATTTAGTTAAAAAAAAAACCCCACTATGAAGAGAAAGAAAGAGAAACCTTTAATTTTTTTTTTTTTTAATTCATTGGAAGCTTTTATAAGCTGAAATAATACTATAGGCTATACAGATGACTCGAACTCGAGATCTCTTACTTCTTATATAAGTGAAAAGATTAACTAAACCACCATCTTATTAGCAGAACCCTTTAAAATTCTTTTTTTTCATGAAAAATTCATATTCAAATAATTAATATTTATGAAAAAGGGCACTAATGAGTATGTGACTTCATTTGATATTTTAATTAATACTAATAAAGTAAGTTTGGCATAATTTTAATATATATTATAAATAGAAAATTGAAAAAGAGATAAGGAAGAATGGAAAAGGGTCCACAAATTCACAGGAAGAGATATGTGAAGAAGGGGCCAATATCACAAAATCATGGAAGATGTCTTGCAAGCAGGTTGGGGAGCAAGCATTAGCGGGCTCCACTCCTATTTCTTGCATGTAGAATTGACGTATGAATAGAATAATAATTAATAATACTTCCCATGTACAATACATGGCTTCATGTTCAAATTAATCTTGCCATTTAAAACGAAAAAAGAAAATTTCAAAAACTTTTTTTTTTTTCGGATGGATCACATATGTGATATGATTAACAAATGATTGTATATTAATTTATCCATTAATGGAAAAACCAAAATGGTTTGTCCCTTCTTTTTAATACCAAATTAGGATAATTAACAAGTTAAATATTTATTTATACTCGGTGTATGAGTTTATATACACACTAAATCTATTACAAATAGTATTTTAATTGAAAAGATAATATTTTTAACTATAAATTAGAAAAAGGGACAAAATATTAATGTTTTTAAATAATAAATTGATTTAATGATATAAGTGAACTCATAGACCAATTGTAAATAAAAATTTCCATTAATATGTAGTTTATAAAAAAACGAAAGAACTTTTTATATATATACATACACACACTTACACATTGAATTATTAGCTTAATAACAATTTTTGATCTTGAGATTTTAAAATATTTAATGTAATTAATACTTTTTATTGTTTTACCATAATATAATGTACCTGTCAATAATACTATTTTAATTGGTAGAAAGCAATTTAAGAATAGAATTAATAAATGCATCATGTTATTAAATAATTGCACTTTTAAAACCATCTAAAAATAAACTTTAATATTAATGCACTGAAATTAACATAAAAATATCTCAAACTGTATTTATAAGTCAACAACTTTGTTTAATTGCACATTGTTTAAAATTAAAAACATAATACTCCATCCGTGTCCAAATACTTTTTACATTTGGATATTTCATGTGCCTTCATAAAATTATTCGATTTGTCTACGTTATAATAAATTATTGCGTGAATCGACTAAACTATCCTCAATTTTATTATTCGAGTGAAAATAATTCAATTGGTAAGGGCAAAAATGAAAAAAAATATTATTATTTGTTAGATTCACAGATATGATAAATATTTGAAAATATAATATTTTTTTTCAAATATGACAATTTAATTAGATGATGTTTTTTTTATCAGCAAAATTAATTTATTTTATTATAATAAAACATACCATGAAAAACTTGACTTATCCAAATAATCTAACCCGATACACCCAAACCTAACTTAAAAAAGTTAAGTGAAAAAACTTGATAAAAATTTCTCAATATAACAAAATCAAAAGGGCCATTCATCAAATTTCTTCTTGAGACAAGAAGAAAGGAAAAAAGAAAAAAGAAAAAAAAAATACATAATCATGCTATTACATAAATAAAACCAAATTTTAAAGCCATGTTAAAAAAAGATTATGCAGTATCCATTACCTTCTTAGCTAAACAGTCTACAAAATAATTATGATTTCTATTGATAAAATTGAAATTAACCTAACGAATCAAATTTATTAAAATGGTACAAAATTTGTTAAAACGAATGAAGCTGAGGTTTTGGTTGCATTTATAGTTACGTTTTAAAATTGTGGATGAAATATATGCTTACTTTTCTTAAAACTATTACGTAGAGATCTTAATAAACATCTTTGAGTTTGAAAATGACAAAAATGTCAGAGAAAATTTCCACCAACTTTTCATGAAGCCAAAGCCATTAAGGAAAGAAAAATAAAAATAAAAAGGCAAAAATATCAACAAAGTCGGCCAAATTTTCATTTTTCAGTTTGTCATTAAATGTTTTTTTGTAGGAATTTATCATTAACTATATAATATCAGAATTTTTAAATATATAAATGAATTTTCAAAAAGGTCGGCTATGAGATATTTATGTCCGAAATGAAATAAACACCGACCGTGGCAGTTGTGTAAATAAAAGTCAACAAAGATGGCAAAGGAGAAATGACACCCCAATAATTAAGCAAAGAAAAAAGAAATAACCATTTTGTTAGTTTGTTTTTTTTTATATATTTTAAAATATTTATAAGATTTCTAAATTTAGATATATAATCAATTATTTTTTATAATTATTTTTTAAATAAAGGACTTTTAGTATTTTAATTTATTATTAAAAATAAAAAAGAGTAAAATAATTTTTATTGATTAAAATTTTAATATACATATTTTATCGAGTCAGTGTCATAAAGAAAAAGAGATGGATGGTGATGAAAGATAACGTCAGGATCACAAATACTACCTTTTTTTTTTTACTGATTTCACTTTTTAAAATAATAATAATAATATTACTTTAAGAAAATAAAAATTATTATATTATATTAAAATGAATAGTGAAATGATAATTTCCATAATTAGTAGTAATAGCCTAATAGTAAGATGCTTGACTATTGCACCATCCCACACTTTATTATTGTTACTTTTTTTTATTAGAAAACAATTAATTATAATCTATTTTAATAAAATTAATTATTTTAGTATCTAATAATTATTTTAAACTTTCAATTAATTTATTAATTTTCGTTAATATTTAAAGGAATCGCGTTTTATAATTCGATTCTCAAATTCTGAATATTGATATAAATATTAAGTTATTGATCACTTTAAATTATTAAAAAATGAAATGCATTACCAGATTTTACTTTTAAGATCACAAGTTTAAGATCTGTAATCTGAAAATTCAATAAAACAAATAATTTTATTTTACAATAGATAATTATCAATTAAAAAAAAAAGGTGTGTATGAGTTAGTTGAAAAATGATTTAGTATTTAATTAAGTGGAAAAAGAAAAAGAAAAAGAAGAGAGAGTGGGTTTAGGGAAAAGCGATAGATGTCAAAAAAGCAACAGCTAAGCGCTAGATTTGAGGGACCCATGAAATATGGTGGGTCAAGATATCGTCCCCTTTGACGGGACGTCAACACTCTTTCGCTTTCTATTCAGCCGTTTAGCCGCACGCTTTCCCATGCGGCTCTCTTTTTACCGGCTTCCTGTACTCCCACTCTCTTTTTCTTAATCAATGCTCTCACTTTTTTTTTTTTTTTCTAATGCTCTCACTTTTTTTTTTTTTTTTTCTAATTCAAATATTTATTAATTTATTGAATACGAACCCTACTTTTTTTTTTTTTTTCATCTTAGTAACTTTTTTGTTTTTTTAATTTGTGTACAACATAAAAAAATATATGACTATTAAAATATATTAACTATTTACTTATTAAGCACTCTCTTTTTTTTTTTTTTTCTATTCAATATTTATTATTTATGAAACGAACCTACTTTTTTTTTTTTTTTCATCTTAGTAACTTTTTGTTTTTTAATTTGTGTAAACATAAAAATATATGATATTAAATATATTAACTATTTACTTATTAAGCTTTTAAATATCTATTTATTGACATTAAATCCTTTAATTTTTATTTTCTGTAAAGATTAGGCTCTAAATAGATAGAGAGCAATCCAAGCAATTAAGAGTAAGAAATAGGCTTACTGAAATTTATCATTACAAATAAAATGTTGTAAAAAAACAGAAATTTAAGTTTCTTGTCCGCAAATAAAATTATTTAAGAACTTAATTTTAATAAAAATAAGAGAAATCTCAATCAACTCCAACATGTATTTAGCATATTATCTTTCTAATTCCATTTCATCTTAATAATATAAAAATTCGGAAAATAATATCGATAAATAAAAATTAGGGTTTAGCTTTCTCTTGCCTTGGGATGAAACAAGATTAATATGATTTTGGAGGTACAGTATAATAAATGTTTATTTGTCAGAAATTGAATATTATTGTTTTAGGAGTAAAGCATAATAAGTTTTGGAAGTATTCCACAATATTCAATCAACTGAAGTGCACACTGGTTCTTGGAAAGGAAAGGTCCAACAGAACTCCCAGCAAATGTAAAATCCTCATTGAAATTATTTTAGGAATTAGGTCAAGTTCAGATGACATGATCTTAAATTTACATTCTGTGGATAAGGATATTTGAAATTGATCGTTTCTTTAAAAATGGGAGAGAAAGATAATTTTTTTAAAGAATAAATTTTGAAATATTCAAGAATAATGGAGATGGTATGGATTACGTATGACATTGTAACCACAATGATTTAGATATTTTTGTTTGATTATTCAATTAGTGGATCTTGTCTCTTGCTATTCAGATCCAATTCTCTAGACAAAATAATATTTGGGACAGTGAAATATAGAATGAGAAAACCTCAATTTGTATATTTTTTGTCATTCAATTTTCAGTTTAGTGGATTAAATCAAGAGATTAGATTCAAATGATGTATTCTCATGTTCGAACTAAATTATTGAATTTGAGTTTAGAAGTTCAAATCTCCTTTTTCTCAATATCCAAAAGGAAAATGGAAAAGAAAAAGAAAGAAAGTGAAATTGTGTTGCAGGACTCTCTATCTTTGAACTTTGCTGTGGTTAGCAGTGATAACAGTAAAATTGATTGAAGAGTCATTTTCTTGTAGTCCTTTTACCCTTTTTCAAATTTTAACCTCGTACAGAATGATCAATTGTAGGATGAGAATGCAAATTTTTTACTAAACTTTTTCAACTCCCTTTTATCACCAATGTTTAGCTTTTGATTTTTTTTTTTTCTTTCCTTTTTTGTTCAATTTCAGAAAAAAGAAATAGAAATAAAAATTATAAAAATAGAAAGAGTAACATGTTTTTTAGAGAGAGAGCAATTGCAAGTCTAGTGGACTTTTACCAGGCAAAATATGAGAAGTGTTTCCACTTTAGATGTATAATCATTTCCATATATATTTTTTGCCTTGCAAGATGAAAAAAATATTGGAAGGGAACATCTTGAATACCTATAGAGGGTACACCATTAATTTATAGCTCCCTACCATCGCATGTATTAATTTATAGCTCCCCACCATCGCATGTATTTCATATAAAAAAAAAGAAAGTAAGTGTGTTTCGTGGGGATCAAATTTTATTTTGGATATAATTTAATGTATTTTTTTCTCTTTTATTGTTAATTACTAAATATTTTTAAAAAATTATTAATTACTTCGGAATTTTTCTATTAATTTTGAATTAGGCATTGTTATTAAGGATCGTAAGGTATTTATTCTCCGATAGATCTAATATATCCGTTGGGAGGCAAACTAATGTAGGACCTTATTTTTTGGTTAGGGCTTCTCACTCTTATGCTCCCTTCCAAGTTTGGGATAATATCCCAAAATGTTTGTCGTCTATTTATAATTCAAGTTAATGCAAATAGCATTTTTGCCATAAAGAAAAATCAAATTTAACAATTCTTTCATTTTTTCGAATTTCAAATATATAAAGAAAAATTATTTTTAGTATTATTAAATGGAATATATACATTATTTTGGCATGAGATATTTATGTACAAAGACATTCTATTACAAATTTATCTTAAATATGCTGCAATTTAAACAAAAATGAAAATTTACAAACCATATCAGAATCCATGAAATGATTTGTATTAGTTATATTTGAATTGAGAGGAGCTAGCAAGGTAGCAAAATTAGGGCAGGATCAAGATATCTAGATTCATGTGAGATGGTTCAATCCAGACCCAACCTTAATTAAGGGACAGCATGGGTACAAAACTACAAATTTATAGCCTTTTCAAACATAATGTATACAAATGCATATTTTAGGGAATGATTTGAGTGCATTTGCAATAAAGGAGTTGCCTAAAAAATTGGTAGCCTTTTTAAACATCATTTGAGGGTTGGCTGACCTAATTGCTATCCACAAAACAATTTGTAAGTGGAGCCAACTGGACATATTATAGGTCATTAAAAGACTAGCAAACTTTAGGGTTGGATTACAATAAAACCCTAATTTTTACTACAATTATCCCTAATTGATCATCCCAAAATAGCAGTTTCTTTCTAGTTGAAAGCAACTGATTTTTACCAATATGCAAACTATACTTATTCCAAACGGTTTAGGGTGTTAGAGTTTATTGATGGAATAAGAAAAAAAAAAAGAAAAAAAAAAGTAGGATATTAGAGCATAATAAGGCACCGCAAAGTAGCATGCGCACAAGGCAAGTTGGAAGCTTTGGTAAAAGAAAAAATGATGTAAGTTTTGAAAGAGTGATTATGAAAAGATTATGGGTTCCCTAATCACAATGCAAATTAATAGCCAAATGCGTGTACGTCTTCGATTAGACATGTTGTTGGTACTTATTGAGACGCCATAAGCGGCACAAACTTATAACATTTTTTTTATTATTATTATTATTATAAAAATACACATTTTTGGTATATTAATGTATACTTAGGAGTTAGAGAGTTAAGGAAAAATGCACTACATCATTCGTATAAAGTCTAAGAAAGGTGATGCTATTTGTGTTATAGTTGTTATTCTCACATTTTGTAAAAAATGTGGAAAAATGGAAATTTCAAATTCGAGTCCTCTTTATTAAAAAAATTATTATCAATTTTATGAATGTTATTTAGAATGGATTATCTCTATTGTGTATTTTACATGTTCTCTCGGTTTCTCTTATTGGACAGACTCGGCACGAGTAGGATTTAGTCCTAACCCATTAAGTTGAAGGTACTTGTTGTTAATAAAAAAAAAAAAAAAATTGAAAGCCAATTTTGAACTTGCATGTTGATATCTAGCTTTCTAATTCAATACTCCATGTAACTCCGTAGTTCAATAATCCTTCTATCCTAAAATATAAGTCATTTTTGGATAATTATTTTGTTTTAAAATATAAGTCGTTTTGAGTTTTTTAATGAGTAATAAATCACGTTTTTCTAATGTTACCTTATATACATTAGATATAATAACTACCTTACAAGTTACTCTAGTTTTGAGATAAAAAATAATTTAGTTAAAATACCATTGATTTTATTATAATTTTGAAGAATTAAATATTTTCTTAATTTTAATGAAAAAAATCATAAATAACTTATATTTTGGGATAAAGGAAAGGCACATACTATGCTATATAGGGCGTTTAATTTGTTTGTCTCGGCAAAAAGTGGAATATACAACAAGTTTTAAGACAAAGTGATATGATTTATTAATTATAAAAATAATAATATTATTATCTTAATAAAAAACATTGAAAGCCACACTTGAACCCGAATGTTGATACGTAGAGCCCTAATTCAATAAACAAATTAAGTATTGATTTTTTTGTCTTAACAAAAAATTGGAATATAAAACAAGTTTAAGAATTAAGACAATGTGACACGTATAGAGAGGCCAAAACTAAGACTAATTGGATGATTAGTGTGGACCCCATTTGGTTAATCATGTTAGTGTTTTGGTGACAGCATGACTAATTTATGACAAAGAAAGACTTGATATGATCACTAATCATGATTAATGATAAAGAAAGGAGGTTAAGTAATCCTTATCACATTTAAAACCTAATTAAGGATGGTTTATGTGTATCCCATATTTGCTAATAGAGACACAAACATGGTTGACCATATGTTTTGTGTTTGCCTTTTTTTTTTTTTTTTTTTTTTAAAAAAACTTGAATATGATCACTAATCATTTGATTAATGATAAAGAAAGGAGGTTTAATGTATCCTTATCAACATTTAAAAGCCTAATTAACGTGATGGTTTATGTTGTATCCATATTTGCTAATAGAGACAGCAAACATGGTTGACCATCCATGTTTGTGTTTTGCCTTTTTCTTCTTTTTTTTTTTTATTTAAAATAAATTTTCTTACTGACCTCTTTTTCCTTTTTTTTTTTTTTTTTTATTTTAAAAAAATTTTCTTACTGACTTTTTTTTTTTTTTCAAATGTATTTGGTAAGGGGGGGCAAAACAAGAAAGCAAGCCAGCAATTCTTAGATCTTTTCTTGATAATGTTTTGGGTGACAAAACCATAACTCATTAGCATATTTGTTCTAATTGCTTAACATCACCTTCTAAAACTAATCATTTCTATATCATCTGGGTTAGTTAATAGGATCCATTGTCCCCTCTTTAACTCTTTAGCTACCCTCTATGTATTAATCCTTTAATTTCACTATTTTCTTTAGGCTATTTAATTCAAAGTTTTTTTTTCCCCTTCCTTTTGATTCGTTGGATTCTTTTTTTTTTTTTTGGTTTAATGAGCTTAATCTTACAATAGATCTCATAATATTTAAAATGACGTCCACAATATTAAGATTGCATTTGATAATGATTTTTTTAAATAGCGTTTACTATTTTTTAAGTAGCTTTTAGCATTTTGATCGGTCAAAACACTAAACGCTATTTTTTATAGTGTTCAGTAACATGGCGTTTAAACTAACTTTAGATTTAAGATAGCATTTTATAAAAAGTTAACACATATAACATTTAGTTTTTAGCGTTTTATAAAAAACTATTCAAACAGTTACTAGTTACCAAAATAGTTAGTTTTGCTGAACAGACTCTAAATAATATATAGCTCAACTTACTTTCAAGTATTTTAAACCTAGAGTCTCACTGTTGGGAGGATTTTTCTTAAATATCACTTTCAGTCCAAGTATAAAATGCAATGAAAATTCAATTTTAAAACTATATTCTAATAAATAATATAACAAAAAAAAAAAAAAAAGAATTTCTTACCCAATACTAGTAAGGCATAATAAGTAGCAATTGATATGATATGGGGAAAAAAAAGCTGAATTTAATTAATGCTTCAAGTGGAAGGTTTTGGAAATGGAATTTTGGATAATTATTATAACTTAATTTAAAACACTTGAGGGATTTTTATAGGGAGGTTTAAGTAGTTCCATTCTTTAGGGAATAACAATAATAATTAACAATAACAATAATCAGAAGAATCAAAATGAGTTTGGCTTGTTTTTAGTAACCAAATTTGCATGATTAAGCAAAATCTGAACCATCAAATATGGTTTTTTTTTTTTCTTTCATGTTGACTATAGAATATCCAATGTTGATCACAATTATATATGGTCAAAGATCATCTTTACCATCCCTACTTAGAGCTTTCATAGATACTAGATATGTTCTTGCTAAATTTAGATTAAATTTTTATTTAAAGATTCTAATAATTGCAGTTTGAAAAAATATATATTAATACATTTTGCAATAATTATGCATTTTAGTATATTTGAAGTCCAAGCAAGAATCTATGCATTATGGAAGGAGGGACCACTTGAGAAATGAATTCAGGTGAAGAAAGTATGGTTCAGTTATTACAGCCATAGCTAAGCACTCAAATTTTTTAATTCCAAAGAGTTGATAATAGCACACAAGAAATTATATTATAATAAAGAAAGAAAATAATAATAGAGAGAAGGGAAGAATAAATTAACAATTTAAAGCACTTTTGAGATCTTGCAAAGTTATCAGATAGATAGTGTAGGGCATAAAGGAATAAATTAAGGTAGATGGGTAGAGAGGGGGACAATTCTGGCCTGCTTAAAATATACATAGTTAAATATGTATGTGGTCTGGAGGGCACTAGGGCCAAAAAGGAAAAATTTGTGCCTTAAAATTTTATGATCCTGCTCTTAAATAAGAAAAAAAATCTAAGGGCACCAAAAGGGCTATCTAACCCTATTAGTATTATTATATATATTTTGTGCTTAAAATTTTATGATCCTGCTCTTAAGTACAGAAAAAACAACAATCTAAGGGCGCACAAAAGGGCTATCTAACTATTAGTATTATTATATATATATGTATATACTATCATTAATACTATATATACTATATATATATCGTATCCCTTTTGATTGGGATTCTTCAGGAACTTTGTTTTTACTGACTTTCAAAGGTATCAAAATTACTAATTACTGACCCTTTAGATTTGGTCATATATGTATCTCTTTTTGCATGGGATTCTTCAGGAACTTTGTTACTACCTTTCAAAGGTATCAAAATTACTAATTATGACCCTTTATTTATTTGGTCCCATCTTTTACTTCATAGAAATTGTAGCAAAGGGTTGGGTTGTAATTATTGGAATGACAAAAGTGCTTCATTTGGCCTTCAACTACAAGGTTTTTGGAAACATTAAACATAAACTTATTAGGAAAAAGAAAAAAAAAATTATGTCTTGATTTTAACTATTGCTTTTCAAAAGAATTTTTAAGGTTGTTCAAGTTTAGAATATAGTAATATTATGCAATTCTCTGTTTTTATTTTATTTTATTTTAAATTGAGAATGGACCCTCAATTTCTATTTAATTTATGAAGAAAATTGAAAGTTCAGAAAATTTAACATTTTATTCAGGCCCAGCCCGTCATAAGTCTAGCATGAGAGTACATTCTTTAGCTTTTTAGAACCACCTACAAAACCCCACTTCGTTATGTGCATTTCACCTCCTTCGATTGCAGAGTCCAGTTAAGCTTGGATTAACTCAAACAAGCGGAATTTTAGTTAGAAATTTTAAAATTCTAATACCTGAAGCCACCAATAATTAAAAATGGTAAGAAAGAAGGCCTATTGTTTGCCAAGGAAAATCATGAACCCTACACCAACCTTTTCACTTTTCACTGATCTGATCAATTCAGTTGCCGATCACCAGATTACATAGTACATATGCCATTTGACTGCACCAACTATTTCTTAGGGTTCTGAGGAAAGTTGAAGTTTTTAGAGTACAAAAGTGGCCAAGTATCACTCCTCTTCTCCAAAGTCCATGAGAAAATCAGTCAAGTTTTCTGAATCTTCTACTGCCTCTTCAAGGGACATGGAACCCTTCTTTTTAGGTTTTGCCTGTAAGATTCAACGGAAGCAGGAAAATATTTAGTGGTTTGAGATGTGTAAAAAAACTGGTAGGTTAATTAGAATACAAATTGGAAAACCAATAGGATTCTTCTAACTAAAAATGATGTGAATGCTTTAAAACATTTTCAGTAGAATGATATCATAAGAACGATTTCTAACTCTAGAATAGATAACACTCGTATGTTCCCCCGTCAGGAGATGAGAATGATATAGGTCAAGAATGCTTTAGAACCACGAGATAGAGATTATATTTCTTCTGGCAGCATGTGTACTGGTGGGTCTCAGTAAGGCAAGAAGTCCCACATGATTTAATGAGCTGAGGGACACTACTCGGAATGGTCTAAAATGCAAGTTTTTTTTTTTTTTTGCATGTGTCCATCTATCTGTCTGACTCAGCTGAGGCAAAATAATCAGAGGATTTAATGAGGAATGCCGTACTTTTGATTTGCGAATCTGAGGAGTAGACTTTAGCACACTCCAATTGCGTGTAATTTCCCCCTCCTCCTCTTCTACTTCTTCTTCTTCTTCTTCTTCTTCTTCAACATCAGTATCCTCTCCTCCGTCCTATTCAAAGTGTCAATAGATAAAATGCCATCACATTTTTAGAGATATTTTCCACATATTTTGAAGAGACTGATGATCATAAACATCATACAAGATGATGAAACTCACATCATTTTCACCAATGTCAACCGCTTGCGCCATAGCTTCATCCATGTCTGTCATCTGCTTTAAAAATTAAAACGGATTAAAGGATGAACATATAAATGAAAAAACAAAAGTCCTAACCATCCATAAACCCAATATCCTTTGCTGTATATCGGTACACAGTTGTCCCCATTTTTACATGCTTCAAAATTGAACTATAATTTATCAGAAACTAGAGGCATATGTTTTCCAACTGCCAAGACAATTAATTTTGCTCTCAGTTGTATCAGTGCAGTCAATATATTAAGTTCTCATATAAATATCAAGAAATCTAGAACTTTTGTTTACAAGGTTAAGCCAGTGGGAAGCCGCATGCCACCCTGAATAGCTAAAATATCATGCATGTACATCTGAAATTCCTTTATAACAGATAAACCAAATCAGTGTTTTAAATATATAAATTGGTTTAGGATAATATGCTTCACAAAAGGCCTCGATTACTTCAACAAGTACCTTTCAACATGAGATAAGTTCATCAGAAAACCCTAGACGTGAAGAGCTTCTAATATTTTTAGTTTATTTCCCAGTGTTTCCCTTTGAAATTGCACTCAGACATCATGCATAACCATAATGAAAATATATTTTTTCCTGTTATAAAGAAAAAAATTATACCCAGCCAAAAAAAAGAAAACATCAAGTTGATATTTTCAGTGAATTACCTCAAGTTGTTCCGTCTTCTCTTTTGCCAAAGTTGCTTCAAACTCCTCCCTGGGTACAATTTTTCCATGCTGATCCATGCAAGTTGAGGAAAAAAAGCTGTTAATAAAAAACGTCAATGAATATAACCACATGCCTCACCTAAAGCACAAGTTATTCCACTCATCTTGCATATGATGTGATTTCAAATAGGTTGAGAAGACATTTTTGACATTATAAGCATATACTTGAGAATAAAGTTATTGCCAGGATCACCATAAGTGCTCTTGATGTTAGAGAAATTCTTGATGCTGCTTTGCTTTTCCAATTCCTTAGATAGAGCTCTCATTTCATACTTATGCTATCTTGGTTAGTTCTAAGGGGCGTTTAATTGCTTGAATGTTACGGGAAAGTGAGGTACATTCCAAATTCATAGGTGGATCTCATCCCTACTTTCCCCTCTCAAAGGGTAGAAAAGTTGAATTCCTATTGCAAAAAAAAAAAAAAAGGATAATTAAAAAAATAAAGTGACATTAATACTCTTAATTATCTTAATTTCCTAAAAAAATTTATTGCCATCCAAACATGATAAAATTCAACAATCCTAAAGTTCGTTTCTAGGAAATCTACTTTTCTAGGAATGCATTTTTCCATAGGAGAGTTGAATTCTGGTAACCAAATGCCCCACTAATGTGATTTATCATGCTTGAAGAAATCCACCAAAGCAACCATGATTCAATTGGTTGAATGCCAGGTTTGGCAATAGAAAAGCTAGTTGACAAAACAAAATTAAAGTTGATTTCTTTAGGCTAGACTTTTGCAGTAAAACCTTATATCCAGGCAATGAGAATTGAAACTCAACCAGATTTATGAAACCTATATAATAATGATCAGTTGGACGATTGTAAAAATGATCCTACTTGAACTGACAATCAACAATACAATTCATTCAAATGCAGAAAAGCAATATAATACCTAAATAAGCAATGAAATTGAGGTTCTTAGAAATCAGATGAGAAGAGCAACTCAATCAATTTGCAGCAGACTGCTCGCAAGTTAGTTCCCCAGCAGCCTGCTGATTTCATTGACTTCTCGACTTCTCGAGATCATTTAACAAATGCTTCAGCCTTGAGCTTTGCACATGATCCCTCAGAAACTGATTAATTTCTATTCATCAACCAATTTTTGGTTTCATAATAAGAAAAACATTAAAGATAAATGGCCAGCTTCTAGACTATAAACCTCTTTATGATATGATGGAATGGATACGAAACAGATTATCCACCTCTTTTAGGTAAGCCAGCATATTGGGTGTCGGTTCATGAAAATCAGGGCCCCTGTAGTCAATTATTTCGTCTGGATCTTGGATGTAGTTGATTGTTGGATAAACTGGATCTCCACCCCAAACTGCAAAGATCAACTAAAATGTCAATCTCAAAAAGAGAATGAAGCAAGTTTCATTTTTATTTCTTCAAAACTAATTGGTTTTGAATAAGATACTTTGCTTTATTAGATCCTCTCGCATTCTCATTGCCAAAGGATCCCTTTTAATACGAATATCTGTCCCCATCATTATGCGATATTCCCGATCTGTTTGATGGCAGAACATTTCAATTAGTTGCGTGTTTTCATCTTCACCAGTCTCTTCAAAATGCTTCTGGATAGCTTCCTGTGAGGTGTCTCCCTTCCATGCTTTTACCCATTCTGAGTAATATGCCATAGGACCTATTTTCTCCAGTCTCTCATGTTCAGCTCGAAGCCTACAGAGAGTAGCAATGACATAAATCCATGCTACATGCAAATTTTTTTCAGTGAAAAACAATCACTGGCAGCAATTGCAAGGGATATCAACAGAAAAAGAAAAAAAAAAAGAAAAAAAAAAAAGAAAAAAAAAGAAAAAAAAAATGCTACATGCAAAATTTTTTTCAGTGAAAAACAATCACTGCAGCCAATTGCAAGGGATATCAACAAGAAAAAGAAAAAAAAAAAGAAAAAAAAAAAAGAAAAAAGAAAAAAAAAGAAAAAAGAAGGGGAATAAAAAAAAAAAAAAAAAAAAAAAAGAAAAAAAAAGAAAAAAAAAGAAAAAAAAGAGGGGAATAGATTTTAATCCAATGGGATATTATCAATTTTCAGGCAAGTTAAGGACATTTTCAAAATATGCGAATACAAAGAGGTGTAGAGGATCTAGAGTTCACATAATGCTATATCAGAAGTAGGCAAACAATCTAAGGAACCAGTTTGTTGCAACTAAGCAGGACTTGCGAAATTTTCAGTTCTCTGGATATTATGATGCGAGTAACAAGGAAATGAAATAAGTTTAGTATATTAGTTATTGAAAAGGTAATTTTCACTCTCCCTTATTCTGTAGTTCATAACGTAGTGTCTTAAACACATTGCCATACTAGGCAGATTAGCATATAGAATGTTCTTTTTTCATCTTCTAATCCTGTAATGCATATGTATAGGTTCCTTTCGGTAGGTGAGGAATGAGGCATACCCTTCTCTTTTCTCTTTACAACCCCCACCCCCTTATTCTCCTTCCTTTCCCATATGCAAGACTGAGTCCTTGAAGTTCCTTTAACTATGTTTACATTTTTCTCCAAACTTGAATTGAATTTACATTTCATATATTCAAGTCCAATTCACATGTCAGTTTTGAGTAGCTTTCATGTTTCTTATACCCTCGTATACTATAGTTAAACTTAAATTAAAATATCACGGATTTTTAATAAAAAAAAAATCGATTAAAAATATCAATATTACCTTTCTTCTTTGAAAAGATGTTTTCTAGCTCTGTAAAGAGCAGTCTCTGTCAGTGTTGGTTCCTCACCATGAAGCTTTACTTGCCCAGTTTCAGCCATTGCTTTGAGAAAAACCTTCAAAAATTAAAATAAGTGCATGATAACTGTGTTCCAGCAGGAAGCAGCTTATATATTATTGAAGAAGAAAATATTATTGGGCTATTGGCCTCAATGCTACAAATTTGAGAAAAAGAAAAAAATAGCAGTGAAATAGCATGGATAGCTGCCTAAGGTAAAAAAAGGTGTTCACTCTTGAAACCAGAAGTTGCAAGGAGCTGCTTTGTCTGAAAGTGCTGATCAATTTTACATACCAAATGAAAAAAAAAAAAATGGCAGAAAAGTGTTAATATTTTAAACTGAGTAGAAAAGATACATTGCTGCATAGCAAAATGCTATTACTGCTAAATGCTGAAAGGAAGTAAATTCCTAAAACTCATTGATCTTTTCTCTAAGACAACTATACTAACCGTTTCCACATCAGGCTTCCTCCTTTGCCATCTGGACCATTGTTCCTTCTCCGGCTTTCTCCAGTTCCACCATAATTCTTCACTTGTAAGTGTCCCCTCTATTGGCTTCTTCACTTTTGGATCAATGAAGGGATGAGGGCGTCCAAGTTTTTTGTCTAAATCATATCCAGTTTCTTGTTCTTCCTCAGGCTCTGTCTGATAAACCACATAATCAGACAAGACATCTTTAGGCTCTTCCGTCATCTCATCAATGCTTTCAGGTGCTTCTACGTTCACTATAGAAGATTCAGGAGCAGTGGCTGACGTTCTATACTTCTTCCTTCTACTGCCAGGCATTTCACCATAAGATGGAGATCCTGTCGACGTGCCTGTTGGTTCAGGAGCCCTGGCAGCCCTAACGCGATCGGCAGTACCTTCTGGCCAGTACTCCTGTCCTGGAATACTAGCACGAGCTCCAGATGCTGGTTCAAGTTGCCCAGATGTGGAGTCCATGTAACTATGATAGGGAGGACGTTCAACAGATACATGCTCAATATATTCATCCTTCTTCTCACACTTAATACAAGGAAGTAACGGAGCCTTTGGGAATGCCTTAGAGCCAAATCGAACTTGCGGTGTTCTAACTGAAAATGAACCAACAAATGATGTCTGCATGATCCAAAGAAAATTATATGTTACATAGCATGTATAACTAATGAGATGCTCCAGTGAAATGGTCTTTTGACAACCGAATAGAAAACAGGGAAATTGTCACCCCTCCGGCCCTCCCCCAACTTACTTGGTAAATTCTAAGCACACAAGAGCCACTGCGACAAGCGATTAAGTACTCATCAAACAAAACGTAATATCAGTACATTATTTGCATCATTTATTATCCATAAAACACTTTTAACATGGTTGATGGTAGAACTTATGTAGTAGGGGCATACATTTCTGTGCTGTTTTGCATACTCAACAGGATTAAAGATGAGACTAGGAATGAAAATCTATTCCCAAAATAAACTGGCAAAGAATAGACTGAAATTATACATAATTCAACTGTAGATTCTTCAGTATTGCGGCAAACAGATAGCAGCCTAGTTTGGGGACAACACTGTATTATGTACCAAGAAAGACAAGGTAAAAAGAGAAAAGGAAAGAAACAGAAATTAAACCTGTAGATGACTGCAACCTGGCTTCCCAGCAAAACAGCTATCTACATAAACTGTACTCCTCAGCCCCCTATCTGCCATACCCCCACCTACCCCCCAAAAAAAAAAAAAAAACCTATCTGCCATACCCCCTAACCCCCAAAAAAAAAAAAAAAAAAAACCTATTTAGTAAAAAAAAAAAAAAAACTATTTAGTATTAAGTTCCATTTTTATATAGAAAAAACTCATCAAACAGATAAGAAGATAATGAAATACAAAACCCTGATAAATCCAAGTTGCCGGAGATGTCATTTTTATTCAACTAGCTATACAGCTATAAATTATCCAGAAAGGCACCAAATCATTACGTGGATATTGAGTCATTTTTTGAAAATTTAACCAATTAGTATCAATGTTAACAGAAAATAACAATATCAAGCGCACGCAAGTTAGAGGAAAGTTTGCTGAAAACTGAAAAGGAAATGGAGGGATGGGACAAGAAACGAACCGTTGTGGAGTCGAATTGTAGAGGGAAAACAAACAACAATCATGAAGTTCAGAAAGTTTTGATTTTGAACTTGAGGGTTTATGGAAATGGAAAAAATGGATAAGGGTTTTGGATACTGATGTAATTTATTGAAACATACGGGGGAAAGTGAATTGGTGAATTTGTACCCGGCACCGTTTTCCAGGTCGGAGCTCTCACCTCACCTCTCAGTCTCGGAATGCCGTTAAGCGGAAAGTAAAATTTTCTGAAACCGAACGACACGAAACGACAGGATTTTGTGAAACGGTAGGAACAGAACTGCTTGTCGAACGACCGTCAACTTTCTTTGTCTATTGTGGTATTATCCTGAAGGAGATACAAATTTCATACGACTAACGACACCATGTTGTAACTTTGGAGGAATATGGAAACGGAATTGGCTGTCAAAAATTGTCGTTTTTTATCTCTATTAGTTTGACGATTGTCAGGACAATTGTCATATTCTTGCAGGCCAGAATAATTGTCGTTTTTTAAAGATGACTTTCTAATTGTTTTAGTATAAAATAATTTTCAGTCGTCCTATCAAAAAACAAAATGTGTAATTTTCAATATAAAATAAAATTAGTTTTGGCTTGCATTTTGATATTATTTTAATTACCAAATTTAGTGAGCAATATAAGGTAATCAAATACATTATCAAAGGGAATGTAACATATATATATATATACATATACTCTCTCTAGATTAGGACATTAGGACATTGCACCCGCTTGCCTGTTGGGCCGGAAAGCCATACAGTAACCAACAATGTAGACCTCCTACTTAATTTCGATCGGGTAAGTGTAATTTCATGGTTATTAAAAATTTAATTAAGAAGTTATTGTTTTCTCAGAAAACTAAACAATATCTTAAGTCCTTCGTTATATTTTAATATCCAACAAAATAATATTTTTATTCATATTTTAACTATTTATTTTTTTGATAAATAAAAAACACACTGCCCATAAACACAAATTAAGAATAATTTTTTAAAACTATTTTAGACTTAAAAACAGCAAATTAATGCCTTTAAAATTAAATATTAGCAATATAGCGATTTGATAAAAATATTACATATAATGAAATTAGTGGATCTATAATTATATTTTTTTTCTTTTTTAATTGTAAAATTGAGGATTTTTAGATATAAATTTTACTACGTCCGTTTCATAATATTTGTCATATTCAAGAACGTAATTTATTTCAAAATACTTATTACATCTGTGATTTTCAAAAAATATATATTTTTCATGTTTACTTTTTATATTTATGTTTTCAAAATATTTCCACCACTGTAATTGGAGAAAATATGAATATTGAAAAATTTAAAATTTAATTTGATGTTTAGATATATTAAATTAAAAATATAAAATTTAATTTGATGTTTAGATATATTAAATTAAAAATAATATAATTAATTTATACTAAATAATTCATTATAAATTAAATAAATTGAATAATTTTTTAGGATGTGAAATTTCAAATCTAATGCTAAATGCTACGCAACAGAGTTAATATTAAATATTGAAGGTTTTAATAAGTTTTTCCTGAAATGTTTCATCATCAAGCCATGGATGAGAGAACGAGAATCCAACCAGGTGCATACAATTGGCAGACTCTAAAATTTGGCTTTACGAAAGTTTACATTTTAGTCCTTTTATTCATTTCATTTTCTATATGGGTCCCTATTCTAACCTACCCTACCCAGCCACATACACAAGCTGTAGATTGCAACATTTTACATTTTCGTACTTTCATTTGCTATTATTTGTCTGTATGATCCTCTAACCTACCCCCATACACACGTTTTAGATTACGCACTGTATTTTCTTTCTCTCCTCCCCCCACCCCCCTTCTCCACCCTGTCTGCTTTTCCAATTTGTTCTTTCCCTCAAAAGTCAAGTGTTTCACACTTTTCAGTTCCGAAATCAAGACTGCATTCGTTTTCCGGGTCTCAGCTTCTCTGATCAATCGATTAATCTTTCTGTGCTCTTTATGGGGGGAAATGTTGGTTAAACATTGACAAATTTGGGATTTTGGGTCCCAATTTTTGAAGGGTTCTGCATGTTTTGATGTTCAATTTGTGATATCGGTTAATTGCCAACTTGATCTCTTCGAACCCATCAAGGTTTGAGTTCTCTTTTCGTAATTTGATCCACATTGGTGTTTTTCTGAAGATTTAGGTACATTCGGTTTTGCATGTTCTGTTGGCTTTTAAGCTTATTATAGGTGCTTTATTTATTATTTAGCGCAATATATATGTGGGATTTCTGGATTTTATGAAGTTCAAATTGATACCATCAGAAAGGGGTTTGTTTTGAAGATTCGACCACGCATTTTTTTGTGCATTCTGTTGGTTTCAAGCTTATTCGTGGTGCTTTTGATTAGTTATGGGAGATTATTGGGTTTTCTAGTGTATTATTTTTGCTTTGGTTTTTGTTGGGTCTTATAAAATGAAGAGGTTAAAAAGTGAACCTCCGAATGGTAGGAGGTTCAAATTGTCACAATTCTTGCTGGGTATAGGAGCATTATACTTGGTGTTTTTAGCATTTAAATTTCCACACTTTTTAGAGATTGCAGCAATGTTGAGTGGAGATGATAGTTATGTTGGGTTGGATACGGCTGCAACAGAAGATGTGGAAGATTCAGACTTAAGCAGACCATTCTTTGGTTCTGTTTATAAGGATACATTTCACCGAAAATTAGAAGATAACCAAAACCAAAATGCACCGACAATGCCTGATAAAGAACCATTGGAAGAAGTAAAAGGAATGAATAAACCTATAAAGCCACATCAGCACCGATATGGTCGAATAACAGGAGAGATAATGAGGCGAAGAAATAGAACTAGTGGTTTGTCAGTGCTTGAGACACTGGCAGATGAGGCTTGGACTTTGGGATTGAAGGCATGGGAAGAAGTGCAAAAGTATGATGGGAAGGAGATTGGACAAAATTCTGTTTATGAGGGGAAGCTTGATTCATGCCCTTCATGGGTGTCAATAAGCGGGGAGGAGTTGGCTAGCGGGGAGAAGATGATGTTCCTTCCATGCGGATTATCCGCAGGGTCTTCTATAACAGTGGTAGGAACACCTCATTATGCGCATGAGGAGTATGTCCCTCAACTGGCAAGGTTCAGGAGTGGTGATGGCAATGTTAAGGTTTCGCAGTTTATGATTGAGTTGCAAGGACTAAAGGCAGTTGATGGGGAGGATCCACCAAAGATTCTGCATTTGAATCCTAGATTGAGAGGAGATTGGAGTAAGCAACCAGTTATTGAGCACAACACCTGCTATAGAATGCAATGGGGGACAGCTCAGAGGTGTGATGGCTTGCCATCCAAGAAAGATGAAGACATGCTGGGTAAGAGCCGTTACTGTTTGCATATCTTAATATTTTCATTGTCACTTGTTCCTTTTGCAAGTTATTCCAAATACATTAGGACTCAAAGTATCATCAATGAAATAAATACATCTTCAAGATGAAAAGAAATGTGCAAGAATAACAAAAAGTAATTTTGTAATAAAGGAAGATGAAATAAATTATGAAATTCTGTTTATATCTCAAGATGGGAGTAGAATAGATGGGTTGGGAAATCCAAATTTGATTATTTATTTAATTTTTGGTATATTTCTATTGGTCAATTGGAAGCATTGGCTTCTGCACTAGATGGGATCAATTTTGAGCTTCTAAAAAAAGGATTTCAGGAACAGCTTGAGCCATAACCTTGTGGCCAAGTCCCCTGAAATTCACATTTTGAAGTTTTAGTCATCACGTAGGCTCCTTGAAGCACTTGCAGGGACCCGTGCTTTTATTTGATATTTGCTTATTTTGTAAAGTTTGAGCCCATACACTTCTTATGTGTCTGTGGAAGCTTGACTCTGAAAGGAGAATCAAATTAGTAGAAATGAACCAAGCTGCTCTTGCAACTTTGCTTGTGGAATTATGATTGGTTAGTGAGCTCCTCAAGCCACCTGCACAACCCCATGCTTGATTGAATGCTTGCTGTTTATGTAAAGTTTGAGTTTCTTTGCTTCCTCTTTTCTTATTTTTATGTGGAAGCTTAATTCCGATAATATGAACTGCTGGAAAGTTTTTTTGCGAGGTAGGCGAATAGTCCCTATGCTGATTCCCTAGCCGTAAGTGACAGAGGTGGGCCCTTATATGGGTCCAGAGTGCTGTCAGTAAAATGTTTTTGCTAATCTGGTTTTGTACTGAACTACCTGCATTTTGAAGTGTTGCCTGTAAGGTTATGCATGACCAATTATGCTTTAATTTTTTTTATGTATTGTTAAGTTTATTTATTATCAATCCAAATGTAAAGGTGACTCCTATCTACGGTAGCCAATGAACTGAATGAAATTGCTCTATTTCTATTAAACCTGTGTGCACGCTCACACAGATGCACATGAAGAAGTTTTTGGTGAACTTTAATCCTTTCTACTCCATGTCATACCATTGAGATTTTTTAATACGTGCATTTGGCAGTTGATGGATTTATGAGATGTGAGAAATGGATGCGGAACGACATTGTAGATTCAAAAGAGTCCAAGACGACTTCATGGTTCAAGAGATTCATAGGCCGTGAACAGAAGCCAGAAGTGACATGGCCATTTCCTTTTGTGGAAGGAAAATTATTTATCCTGACATTGCGTGCTGGTGTTGATGGCTACCATATAAATGTTGGGGGTCGGCATGTGTCCTCTTTTGCATATCGTCCGGTATGTTGTTAAGGAAGAGAAAATATGATGTTACCTCTTATGACAGTTCCTCGTATGGTTAAAATTGATAATGTAGGCCTAGACTACATGATTGCATGTCTGATGCTTTGTGTTTATGTCATCAGTCCTAACTATTGCAGAGAAATTGTTCTTTTGAATTGTCTCATTCTTGCATTATTTTCTTTTAATGTTTTCTTCATTCTTTATTTTCCGGTATGTTGCTAAAGAAGAGAAAAAATTGTGATGTTTACCTCTTATGAAGTTCTTCATAATGATAAAAAGTGATCATTTAGGTCTAGGCAATAGGACTGCACATCTGATGCTTTGCATTTATTTTTTCGGTTCTAACTACTGCAGATAAATTGTTCTTTTGAATTGTCACATTTTTGCATTACTTTCTTTTAATGTTCCCTTCATTCTTTATGCACTTCCCATGTACTAAGCTTTTTGCTCTTTCTTTCTGGTTTTTGATCCCTTTTCCTGTTCTCATCTTTCTGCCATGTTTCTCTAAGTTGATATGTAGGTTTCATGCAAACATGTCCTTACTACCTCTGAATATTACAAAAAAACCTTCTCTTGTTCAACTGTTCACTATGCAAGTAGAGCTCCAAAATTTTCATTTTGTTGCATTAAGCTTGAAATGATGTCTTAAGAAATTTTATTTATCTTCAGGGCTTCACTCTTGAAGATGCAACAGGATTAGCAATCAAAGGAGATATAGATGTTCATTCAGTTTATGCCACCTCTCTTCCTAGCTCCCATCCAAGTTTCTCTCCTCAAAGGGTACTGGAGATGTCGGATAAGTGGAAAGCTCTTCCTTCACCGAAGAATCCAATTCAACTTTTCATTGGGATTCTGTCTGCTACTAATCACTTTGCAGAACGTATGGCAGTTAGAAAAACTTGGATGCAAGCATCACCAATCAAATCTTCAAAAGTAGTAGTTCGATTTTTTGTTGCTCTGGTAAGAGTTTGATTCACTGATACCATCTTAATTTTTCGATTTGTAAACATGTGGAAATGATGGGGTGATACAGGGGTAAGTCACACTTAGAAATGTGGCTAGCGGTACTTAAGAGCTTCAGCATTTTCATTAGAGGGACGATATAAGGATTGCTCTTCATGTTAGTTCAGGGAAAATGGAGATATTAAGGCACTGGTTGTTTGAAGACACTCATTAGCAATTATTAGCTCTCCAATCATGGGTTATTAGCTGAACTAGAGAGACAAGCAACCATTGATGCTAGGATGAATGAACTTGGTGAATCATGTAAAGCTAATTAGTTCTTTGAGAATAAATATATGAACATAAACAGTTGATATTACATTCCCTTGACATAAACATTGTTGTTGCATGGAGACACATTTTAGTTTATCTATTCTAGTATACAACAACAACCATTATCCCAAACTAGTTGAGATTGGCCTTATAAATCCTTTTTGATCATTTCCGCTCTGTTCACTTAATAGCAATTTATCTACTCTAGCATATGAGTTGGACTTGCATGGATGAACCTACATCTTATGGTTTTTGAATTTTCATTTATGGTTTTCCATGAATACATGCACGCAAGGTGACAAAATTATCCATTGAATATTGCAAAATAATGCATGTGATATTATCTGTCCATGGATGGCTTTCTGTCACATTCTTATGTGCCTAAAATTGTGATATCAAATTCCCATTCTTTTTTTTTTGCTATAGCTGTTGCTATAATTTTAATTATATCATATGCATAATTAAAATGTGTTTATCATTGCAGAACCCCAGGAAAGAAGTGAATGTAGTGCTGAAGAAAGAGGCTGCTTACTTTGGTGATATTGTGATATTACCATTTATGGATCGCTATGAGCTTGTGGTTCTTAAAACTGTTGCTATTTGTGAGTTTGGGGTATGTCTGCTTTATCCATTAGTTATCTAATCATAGGATCTCTTGGTAGGATTTTTTTTTTTAGAATCTAGTCTGTGTATATATCTACTTCCTTGGTTGTAAAATTTTCTGAATCACATCAAATATCCTTCACACAGGTTCAGAATGTTTCCGCTGCATATATTATGAAATGTGATGATGACACTTTTGTTAGGGTGGAGACTGTCTTGAAAGAGATTAGTGGTGTCTCTCCCAAAAAATCTCTTTATATGGGCAATCTCAACCTCTTACATCGTCCTCTGAGAACTGGAAAATGGGCAGTCACTTTTGAGGTATCCTCTTTATCCTTCTAGTAATAAGTTTTGATCTGGGAAAGGGGGTTGGTGTCGAGGGAAAATTGTTAGAAACTGTCAATAAAATATAAGCATGATGATATTAGTTTTAGGGTCTAAAAAACCAACCCCTATGCCTATCCTTTTTCTTGAAGCAAAAGTGGGTGCTTTTCTCTATAACAACCAACTACCATATGGCTAATCCAACAAAAAAACAAGCAGAGTGAAACAGTTTCATTTTTTTGTATAGGATTGAGTTTAAGTTGTCTTGCTATGCATGTGATTACTATTAAGAAGTAAGCAAATATTACTCTCAATATACACCCTACTTGCAATGGTTTTGTCATCGCCTAAAATACCCATTCTGTTCAACAGATTATAGAAGTTAAGGTAATTGCATTAATAAAGGTAGCTTGCCTGCTTCCTTAATCATTATTAAATATGAGAAGGAATTTTTAAATTATAGAGTGAAATAGTTGAGCTTTAAATCTATTGGCCTTGCTGTGTCAAGGGGATTGCAATTATGATTGAGATATTTTCAATGGCAGAAACAGGAAAAGAATACTTATTTACCTTCTCGCAGATACTGGTGTGTTGGAAGTTGGAAGCCATGTCTTATTAGAGTACTTTATGATTCTAAAATTTGATGGATTCTGTTACTTGAATTAGGATTTGAGAGTGGAAAAAGAAATGATATTCTACAAATGAGTCCTATATTGCTGTTATGTTCTTTAAAAGCAGTTTATTTGTTTGCAGGATAAACATAACTTTTAAATTATAAACTTCTATATCATGCATTCTAGCTTAAATCTGAATGGATTTTTTCATGTGACAGGAGTGGCCTGAATCAGTATATCCTCCTTACGCCAATGGGCCAGCATATGTAATTTCCAGCGATATTGCTAAATTTATCATTGCTCAACATGGCAATAGAAGCCTTCGGGTTAGTAGTATTTAACTGTTATCTAATATCTTCTTCACTAGGAAGACAGCCTCTTTATATCTCTCTCCTTCTTGGTTGCAGCTCTTCAAGATGGAAGATGTCAGCATGGGAATGTGGGTTGAACAATTTAACAGTTCCAAGCCTGTCCAGTATTCCCACAATTGGAAATTTTGCCAGTATGGGTGCATGGAAAATTATTACACTGCGCATTATCAATCCCCTAGACAGATGATCTGTCTGTGGGACAAGTTGGCGAGAGGGGGGGCTCATTGCTGCAACTTTAGATGATGACTGCCTTATTGTGCATCTCCACGGAGTCTTTCGAAGATAACAGCAGCTCTTACTGCACTAGGTGATCATATCTCCATTATCTTCTTGTTTCCCTACTTGCATCTAACACTTCCCATTTAAAATGGGATCTATTATAGAGATGGCTGTGTATTGAGTAACAGCTGCGCCATTTTGGAAGAACACGAATTGTTATCGAGATTGAGGAATGGCTGATAGTTAGGTCAAACAACATTTTGGCTCTGAACTAAAAGCAGGGAAAAATTGTAGAAGCATGTTGTATATCTTTTGACACTGGATATCTATTTAGTTTTGGAAATGGCAAGAAGCCTTAAAATTAATGCAACTTCGTGAAGATGCTAATGTTTTTCTTTAATTCCTTTTTGTTCCTTTAAAATAACTACTAGTCCTAGTAATATTAGAAGCATTGCAATGGCATGGATTTAAGTATGAACAAGGTAAAATAGAAACAAATGATTCATATAGTCAATCTTAATTATTTTGTGACTAGGACTTATTTTAAAGTTTTTGTGAAGGCAAAGGTTTGATCTTTCTTATGATACAAGCACTCAATTTTCGAGTTACTAATTGAATGATTATCCCAAATGAAAAGATTGAATAGTTGGATTGCATTTTACTCTTCTAAACATATAAATTTGAGTAATTATGTTTAGAATTTGTTTAAGATACGAACCATAATACTAATTTGAGCTGCTAAGCTTATAATCAATTTGTGGAGTCCCACCACACAACCCATCATCCAATTATCCAAATTACCAAATCAATACAAATTTCATAACTTTCCAACTGTTTTTACAATTTTGTGGAGCTCCTCTCAACGATTAGACTAATAATGAATCCAAAGCTGGTCCCCTCTAGTGTCGGGCTGTCACTAACTATAGTTTCTGTTGTGACTTTAAAGTTTCAATTTCTCAATTTATTTTTGTTTTATTTAAAAGGACAAGTATTACTCTTACTCTTATCTTTACATCCATAGACAATACATATTCTCCAATTTCTACACCTTTCGGATCCTGAATGTTTTAGCTCTCTCTCAGTAAAAACGTGCTTTCGAGTTACTTTTACAGACTTTCAATGAATTTTCTAGTCCACAACTGAGCTTAGTTAAAATTAAACCACATACTCTTCCTCTCCTAACTTGATCTCTCAGCACAGTCTTCAACTACCATTCTTCCTCTCGCTAGACCACGTTTTAGTACTAGGCCCAAAATGCCACCTCATACGTTGAAAAAATTGAAAGCTAAAAATAAAAACATGTGTCGAAAAGAAATATTATTTATCATATTTTTTATTTTCAGAGGATTTATTAATCAGGTGTGATTCATTTTTTTTTTCTTTTTATTTACTTTTTTTCTTATTTTTTTATATCTCCTCCTTTATTTGTACTCAAATTACTTTTTACATTGAAATTGATTTTTTTTTTTCATGCTTTAAAAATTATTTTTAAAATTTAACATATATTCATAATTTCACTATTCATAATTTCTATTTATTAAAATCATCCGATCCATGTTTGCGTCAGATGCCGTTACACAACTCTTCTGAAAACAATGTCGACTGTCGACGTGTATATTAATTATGTAATCGAACCCTCTGACTTAACGACACCTGCTCCGGTCATTCCCTGTCGGCAAACAGATGTACTGCCACGTGCCAGTCTTTATCCTTGGCCTTTCCTTTTCCTTCTAAACGCCGTGTTTGTCGTTTAGTGCAACCTGCAACGTAACATTTTTCAAAGTGAGCTGCGGAAATTTCACGAACCATACACACTTGTTTTAGGACGCGATGACGCGTCAATTGCTATAGTTTTGCGGTGTCGTTTTGATAGCTCTTTTGGGAGAGTGGAGTTAACTGGAGTGGATGGAGACTGTACAAGTGAACTGTATGATTAACTAAGGACAGGTTTTGGAGTCTAGTGACGCCGTGAAGGTGGCGATTTCACAGTCACGTACTCTTTACTGGATAAGGCGAGTAGGTGAGATTTACTCATTTCCTTTATTAAATGACAACTATATCCTTCGAATCGGCACATAATTGCAATCGGAATTAAAATTCCAATCCGCTCAGGTTGGGTTCAAAATAGTATAAAATCTGAACCAAAATGTAATTGATTTGGATTTAAGTGTATTAAATCCAGCTCTGAGAGTTAGATTTATATTCAATTGCTAAATCAAATGAGTTTTATAAGAATTTTAGAAGTTATAATCAACTATTAATCTATCAAAATTTTTTTCCTACTAAATGTTAATTGGTTTATATTTATACCGCATGTGAATCTATTAATGTTATGAAAATAATTATTAATAGATTTTTTAAAATAAATATTTTATGTGATAATTTTATTTATAATTCTATTTCAAAATTTTTTTTCCTACTTAAATGTTAATTAAACATAAAACCATACCAAGGTTATATTTATACCGCATGTGAAATCTATTAATGTTATGAAAATTAATTATTAATAGGATTTTTTAAAATAAAATATTTATGTGATAATTTTATTTATAATTATATTAAAAATATTAAATAAACTATAATTATATAAAAATATAAATAAACTAATAAATACTACTATAAAAAAAATTTATATATCATCTTTTATTTACATCACATTATGATAAAAACTAATATATTCCCCTTTATATATAAAATATCTAATCAAAATTCATTAATTAACATTTATTAGCTGACAAACTTTATGAATAATCAGTTAACACTAATAGTTAAACCAAACATGTGCTAATAAGAACTAATAACTTAAGAGTTTGTCAATTAAAGTTTAATAAAAACAATATAGGAAATAGAAATTCTTGTCAGATACCTTTATATAATATAATAAAATCCATTTCAGCTTATTACTATTCTAGATCTCAAAAAAATTATTTTTTTTAAAAAAAAGTTTACACTATTTTCTAAAAATAAAGAGAGCCTAAATCAATGTATTTGTCACAAAACAACTTTTCACTCTTTAGTACTACAAAAGTAACATAACCACAAAAGAAAAATAATAAAATGAATCAATTTGTTAGAAGCGAACAAAAGAAAAATTAAAATATTAGTTATGGTCAAGATGAGCCGTTACAGACAGTTAAGTACCTAACGAGTTAACAGCTTTAAAGAAAATGCCCACTTTAGCACTTTCATACTTACTCCGAGCCTCTTCTCCCTGTCTCTCTCTTCCTACCTTCTCAATTCTCAGTATCACATGCTCGTCAAATCTCCTATTGGAAAGACTGATTTGAAACGGAAAACAGAGAAAGTAGGAGAATTTGTAAAACTAGAGAGAGAAGGAAAAAAAAAAAAAAAACGTTAGGAGGAATTTGTAAAACTAGAGACGAGAGGAAAAAAAAAGAAAAAAAACAGAGTAAACCCCACAGTAAAGAAAAGGAGGAAAAACCAGTCACATATTCAATGGCCATTATTACAAAACACCTTAGACAAAAACCCCTCTTTAGATATTTTCTTCGTCTGCTTCTCCTTCTCTTTTTCCCGTTTCCAGGTTATAACAGAAAAAAAAAAAAAAAAACAGAGAAACCCCACAGTAAAGAAAGGAGGAAAACAGTCACATATCAATGGCCATATTACAACCACCTTAGACAAAACCCCTCTTTAGATATTTTCTTCTTCTGCTTCTCCTTCTCTTTTCCCGTTTCCACGTTATAACCACCACCCGTTAATGAATGCTCTTCTTTATTATCTTTCCCTTTCATTTCCCTTTTCTTAACGGCTACTTTAATTTCCTTCTGTGTGTTTTATAATAACCAAAAACAACTCCTCCGAACCCGTTTCTCATTTTAAATAGACGAACAAGAAAGCTAGTTCAGTAGTGTCTGCTTTGAAGGATGGATTTCAGTTCATTCTTGACGTCTTTAGCGACGTCTTTTGTGATCTTTGTTATTTTGATGCTGCTTTTTACATGGTTATCCAGGAAACCTGGAAACGCTGTCGTTTATTACCCCAGTCGGATCTTGAAAGGCTTGGATGCCTGGGAGGGAGGGTCCCGGACTCGGAATCCGTTGGCTTGGATCTGGGAAGCGTTTTCTTCAACCGAACAGGATATCATTAATGTGTCTGGTGTCGACACTGCTGTCTACTTTGTGTTCTTGACCACTGGTTTGCCTCTCTGTCTGTCTGGATTTGGACATCTTATTTTTGTCAATTAATATTTATGTTGTGCTTATTGATCAATTATCATTTGAGCTATACTTTTCAGAAGCTAAGCTTTTTATTTTCCTTTACCTTCCCCATTTCTTCCAGAACAGATATTCCCCTAATCTGAAAATTTAATTTGCTTTCAATTTTAAAATTAAACAATCTTTGGTTTATGACTTCAACTTTGTAAATTTCATTATTTCCCTGGAAGAAATTAGAAAAGAAATCTACTTTGCCTTTTGTTGGTCATCTGTTTCTCTCCTCCTCTGTTACAGCAGCTTGTAATTGGAGTTGGAGGTGAACTTTAAACTTTTATTGTTATGATGACCATGAAGAAAAAGAGGATTGATTAGATAAGTGACAACTCGAAAGTTGGAGAAGAGAGGAATCAAACAAGGGAAGGATTGCTCAGGCTAAAATATAAATTTCCAGGCAGAAATATTTAAACTACAGTTTTTTTTTTTTTTTTAATTCCTTCATTATTTGGCATAAACATATGGACTTTTTTAAGGAGAAAGATTAAATTTTTAATGTTCTTTCATTTTATTAACAACGGCAGTGTTGTCCATATTGGTTTTATCCGGCCTCGTTCTTCTACCGGTTCTTCTCCCTGTTGCTGCGACTGCTAGAACTCTTACAACCGTAAATGGTACAAGTAAGGGAACTTTCAATGATCTTGAGAAGTTGTCCATGGGACATGTTGAGGTAACCTCTGCTACCTTTCAATTAAATAATTTATTCATATAATTGAGATAATTCCATTTTTTTATTAATAAATTCTTCGACCTTCTTTGTATATCCCATCATGTTTTAGATTATTTTACATGCAATTTTTACGCATACAAGTGTTGTCTTGCTCTTCTTACACGCAGGAGAAGAATCCAAGGCTGTGGGCATTCCTGATTGCTGCCTACTGGGTTTCTTTTGTTAGTTATTTCCTGTTATGGAAGGCATACATTCATGTGTCTGGACTGAGAGCTAATGCACTAATGTCTCCTGAAGTGAAACCAGAGCAATTCGTGGTTCTTGTTAGGGACATACCTCCTGTTACTGAGGGCCGAACTAGAAAGGAACAGGTGGATTCATATTTTAAATCCATCTACCCTGAAACATATTACAGATCAATGGTGGTCACAAACAATAAAGAGGTATTCATTCCACTGTTTTCTTTTCTTCTATTTAATAATTGTTCGCCCTTAACAAATGGTTGTTGAACTGAGCATCTAAATAGTTATGTGCTTCATATTGAGAAATATCTTCTTGTTTCTGATTCCCACATAAACGATTGCCTCTCAAGTTCATATTACTGTTTTCCTAGTTTCAGAAGTTTAACAATATAACTATGATGTTATGCAACTAGGTATCTTCCGGGTAATATATATCAGATGGTTACAATTCTTGACCATGTTAATTATGTGTTGATATGCTAGACAAGTTGTACTGATCATAAGCTACCCAAAACCAGGTTAACAAAATTTATGACGAGTTGGAAGGATACAAGAAAAAGCTTGCACATGCAGAAGCCGTATATGCTGAGTCCAAAACATTGGACAAACCTGAAGGAACAAGACCAACCACAAAAACAGGTTTCCTTGGCCTCGTTGGTGAAAAAGTAGACAGTATAGAGTACTATAACGAGAAGATTAAGGAACTAGTCCCCAAATTAGAAGCTGAGCAAAAAGTTACACTAAGAGAAAAGCAGCAAGCTTCTGCTCTGGTCTTTTTCACAAGCAGGGTGGCAGCAGCTTGTGCAGCTCAGAGTCTACATGCCCAAATGGTTGACAAATGGACTGTCATAGATGCTCCTGAACCTCGTCAACTCTTATGGACTAATTTCACAATTAAATTTTTTGAAAGGGAATTACGACAGTATGTGGTATACGTTATTGTGGCTCTAACCATAATGTTTTACATGATACCAATTGGATTTATTTCTGCACTAACAACATTGGACAATCTGAAGAAATTTCTCCCATTTCTAAAGCCAGCTGTGAATATTGCTGCAATCAAGACAGTATTGGAAGCCTACCTCCCTCAGATTGCACTCATTATCTTTTTGGCAATGTTGCCTAAACTGCTTTTATTTCTATCCAAGGCAGAGGGAATTCCTTCAGAGAGCCATGCAATAAGGGCTGCATCCGGAAAATACTTTTATTTTACTGTATTTAATGTTTTTATTGGTGTTACACTTGGTGGCACACTATTTAGCACATTCAAACAAATTCAGAAGGATCCAGGTTCTCTTGTTACTGTGCTAGCAGATAGCCTTCCAGGGAATGCAACTTTCTTTCTGACCTATGTGGCTTTGAAGTAAGATTTTCTTTCTTTTTGTTTTTATGTTTTCTCCTGCACTTACTTTATTTGATATTTTCCTTCTAAAACTTATACTTTATGCTAATGTACTGCCTTTTAAAAATTTTTCATCTTTGCTGAGATTACCGAGAGAAATTGTATTTGTTTTTGTCCCTATGATAAGTGGGAGAAACGAATGCTTCTATGTGTTGTATTATCTGTGAAATGAAATGTTCATTAACTTTTCCATATTTCATTGATACCAAAGGTTCTTTGTTGGATATGGACTTGAGCTATCCCGCCTGGTTCCTCTAATCATATTTCATTTGAAGAGAAAGTATCTTTGCAAGACCGAGGATGAGTTAAAAGAGGCTTGGGCTCCTGGAGACCTTGGGTATGCCACTAGAATTCCTAGTGACATGCTTATCATCACAATAGTTTACTGCTACTCTGTCATAGCTCCCCTAATTATTCCATTTGGGGTGGTGTACTTTGGCCTAGGATGGCTTGTTCTACGAAATCAGGTAACTATCTTGTATACTTGTGTTTATAAAATGATGGTAAATGTTAGTTATTCATTCTGATAATCATTAACATTACTTGAAAAAAAATATTAAACAGGCACTTAAGGTCTTTGTTCCATCCTTTGAGAGCTATGGAAGGATGTGGCCCCATATTCATATGCGTGTCCTCGCTTCTCTATTATTGTTCCAAGTCACAACATTTGGTTATATGGGTGTGAAGAAATTCTACTATGCACCATTTCTAATTCCACTTCCCATAATTTCATTGATATTCTTCTTCGTCTGTAAGAAGAAATTCTACCGATCTTTTTGTAACACAGCTCTTGAAGTTGCTTGTTGCGAGCTGAAGGAAGTTCCTAACATGGAACAAGTTTTCAGATCATTCATCCCACCAAGCTTGAGCTCTGAAAAGGTTGATGAAGATCAGTTTGAAGATGCATTATCACAAGTTTCAAGAATGGGATCATTTGCAGCTTGATGTGCATTTCTGTATTTTCACTTCCCATGTTTTGAAAATCTTGCAGCAGAACTTCTGTATTTCCACTTCGAACTTCTGTATTTCCTCTTCTGTTCATATTTTAAGTTAGAAAGGGATCATTCATTAGTTGTTTGTACCATAGGAAGTCCTTTCCTTATTCTCTTTTTTGTTTGGTTTTTTGGTAGTTTTTGTTTGGATGTTATGTAAAGCGATCCTGTTTTTAATGTTATAGCATAGTTAAATTTGATGCAAGAATTTTATTTGCACTAGAAGAGCCTTTTTGTGTTGGTACATTACAAATTCTCAAAACTTACTGCATTTTGCAGGACAGAAACTCAATCATTAGGCTACTACCCTTTACAAATCAGAAAAAAGGAAAAGAAATATAATAATAACAGACAACACAAACAACAAATCTAAAATGTTAGCTCATGATTCGATAATTCAGTACTAAATGGTGAAGGAATATCTTCAGGTTCTCTAGTTGGCTTAACCCATCTGCCATATTTGTTCAAAACAAGCCCTTTATGTGGCAACTGATACCAAAACTCAGGTATCTTTAGCTCTTCTATCAACATATCACTGCTCTTATTCACCAAAGCCAAATCTCTCCTTGCATGCCATCTGAACTGCAATTTCTTTCCCAAAAACCCATCTAATAAATGGAGGTAAACTTCCAAATTATGAGACCCTGAAAAATCAGATACATGCTTCAAATAGGGTGACATGAACATATCAAGCTTCAACTGTGTTCCCACATGCCTATAAACCCAATTCAATCTTTGAGTGATTGTATTAATCTTCCTTAGAATTTTATTCACTATAATCCCAGGAACTTTAGGTACTATATCTTGTTTAACAACCACCCTAAGGGTCTTAACCCCTAATTCATTAAGTTTCTCTTTAAATGCTAAATTCCCAACTCTAGGTGCACCAAAAGAAATAACACTAACAAAAAGATTAGGAATTGAATTTGCTGCCTCATAAGCATTAAGAACGGCTAATGCCCCTCCTAAACTATGACCAGTAACTGTCAAACTAACTTCTTCACCATTTTCTCTATAACAATTAACTAACTTTCTTATTTCTTGCATAACTTGCTCTGATGCGCTCAACTTATTATACCTAGTGAACTCACTTTTAGATTTATATATGCTATAAAAACCATATTGTACCTTAATTTTTTCATTTTCTTCATCTATTTCTTCTAGTTTAGTCTTTAAGTCGGTAAACCACTCGGTTGGCGCCACCGTGCCCCGCCATGCCACGACTATGTCTCTCCGGCCAAGTCTTTTGGATTCTTGATCATTGCTAACAGCAACGTATCCCATCCAATTAGAATCTTTGCTCCATATACTATGTGCCCTAACAAACCATTCAGGCACATCTACATGTGACATTGCATAAATGTACTTAGTCACATTATAATTATGCTTATTAAGCCCTAATTCTTCAAAAATCTTGTGCCGGTTATATCTACAACTTCCACAATACTCCGATAAAGGATCGAAATCGAAAGCATCATAAGTTGCAGTAGCAAATTCTCCATATTTGAGAATTTCTCGTCTAAGACATGGGTCAAGAGGATCTAGAAGATTCTCCCAGTTGCAAGAACCATGGATCTCGCGCCATTTTGCTGATACATTCTCTTTCGGAGATAGTGTAGGTGTCATTTGATCTCCTCTATCAATAAAATCAGATGCTGTATAAGGTACATGAAGAAGGTTTGCCAAGGTTTTATGGGGTTTGCTAGAATTTTTCCTTTTTTTGGCATCTTGATGGATATTAATCGTGGAAAGCTGTACACAACTTAATCGAAGAAGACGGTTCTTGCTTGTAAATGCTTTCTTGATAGCTTGCCATGTTATATTAAGCTTTAACTTCCATACTCTTCTTGTTTTTCTTGATCTTGTTTTCTCTGCTAAGACTCGTCGTTTCAATGGTGGCAGCTCCATGATTGGTGGTCTTAAAAGATTGATTTTGATTGACAGAATTATAATGAAAGCGATCCTTTTTATGGAAACGGAATTAAAGAAGGGTTTATATATAACTTCTGGATAGATGAGAATAGAATTTGAATTTCAAGCACGCCAGGAAGGTTGCTTAAGGCATTCTTGGAAACGGCTCACCCTCAAAATTGGACCAAACCAAAACCAGTGGTACAGTTGACCATTTTTCTTCCTCGACGTGCAATATTATTATATTCATGGAGATCAGAGACATTAATGGAGACAGAACGGATTAAAAGAGAGAAAAAAATTGGACTCACGTGATGTGGAGAAAGACTAATATATAATAATATACATTAAATATAGTATTTATTTGACCAGAACATTCTAAATAGACCAATAGCAAACCTAATTGATCGAGAAGCTTGAGTTAGCAGCCATTGGTGTCTTAAAGCTTCCATTAAATCTTTCCTCCTATGTTTCTACTGGCAAAAAGGATATCTGGTTAAGAATTGAATTCCCATTATAATTCTCAAATAATTCTGTTTAATGAAATACAAAGATTAAACGAAAATGGAAAATTTGTCTTTAATGTGCATAAATTGAGCATAACAAAAAAAAAAAAAAAAAAAAAACGAAAATGAAAATTTGTCTTTAATGTGCATAATTGAAAAAAAAAAAAAAAAAAAAGAAGGAAATATTATATATCACATATCATTAAAAGGAAAAAATAAAATTAAGTTTTGCTTAGGGAAGCTAATTCATTAGTTAATGATTCTTCATATAATTGCATGGACTAGGTCAAACAATTGATCACCTACTCCTTTATTTTTTTTCCTTGATTCATCATGTTAGGCAAATATGGAAAGAGTGTAATTTCTTGGAAGGTATTATTCTTAGGTAATAAGATTAAAGCCCTATATTATTTGCAAATCCAATTCAAATTTAATGGTTAAGCTCCAATCATTTTGTCTTTATATATGATTCCAAAAGTAAAATGCAAATACTCTCTTGCTTGTTTGCCCTACCTCAGTAGTTGAGAGTTTGGGACTGAGAGTTTAACTAAAAGTTTCTATTTTGGGCGTTTAAATATTAATTACATTTTATTGAAATTTCAACTTATGATTTTACTATTAAAAAAATATTGTATTCATTCATTATGTATTGATTAGAATGGTAAGCGGCTTCAATTTTCATAAGATTGAGAATATTGAACACAAATTGAAATATCTAAAATTATATAAAATTCAAAACTATTATTAATTGAAAGGACTTTGCCTTAATAGTATTTAGGCATATATCTATTATTGGGATCGTGAAATCTCCAACCCATCTATCATACCACAGAGAGACCTACGAGCCATTCTATTCGAATGTTAAATACTTGTGTCAAGAAAAGATCAGTGAGATCATATTTTTTTTAATAAAAAAGGTCAGAGTAGAAAAGCATGGAAGTTGGGCCACTTGGACTAGGCCAGATTAGAGTTCTGGAAGTAGATTGGCCCATAGACAAAAGTATAAACATGTTAAACAAATAAAATAGCTAGGCCCAAAGACCAATCTTTTTCTCCTGTATGAAACTGAACCCGGATCAAAGCAGAAAAGTGCATTGAGCAAAAGAAATTTTGAGATAAAATAAATAAATATTTTAATTATTATTAAAATTTTCTTATGCACGTGTTAATAAAGATATAAAATAAAATATACTATCTCTCATCAATAATTGGTAAACTAATTAAAGAAATAAAATCATTTGATTCAACAAAATGTAATTTACTTCATTTGTCCCAAAATATAAGTCGTTTCAATAAGTAATAAATGATATTTTTCAATGTTGCCCTTGTTTACACTAAATATAATAAATACTTCAAAAGCAATTATTGATTTTGAGATAAAGGATAATTTGGTCAAATTACTCTTGAATTTGTTATAATATAGGAAAATTAATTACTTCTTTAATCATTATGTAAAAAACTTAAATGACTTATATATCGAGATAAAAAAAGTAATAAATACTTTTATAAATCTTCTATCTTTATGAAAAAAGAAACATCGTCATCTCAAATAGATTTTGCATGTCGGGACTGATGTGCATGAATAAGGTTAATTATTTTGATATTTGGTATTTTAATAGTATCATTTGGATCCAAAAACACAACAAAACCTAAAATCTATTGAACATAGCCGATCATATGATAAACATGCAATATGACACTTATTTCACATGAATCTCTTGAATTTATAGATATATGGATGAAATACACTTTTATGTTTTGCTGTCGAGTACCTTGGCCCACTTTTGTCGACTTTCTCATACTGGACTCTTGCCATCATGAATTGAGAACTGTAAAACTATGATCCTGTAAGTAAGGGCAAAGTCTCCCATCAATGTTCAGGGATCAGGTGCATCTGTTTGTTTCCATTATCTGCCATTCTATTCTTTACCTGCCATTCTCCTCCCAATAGGATGAGTTTAAGTGCTTGCGAGTAATTCTTAATTATTGCAATTGAATATTTGTTATCATGATTATTTAATTAGGGCAACATTAAACATTATTCACCCATAATATTTTAATTTTAATAAGAAATTTTTGCTATATATGCATTATTAACCCTTTCCCTCGTCTGTTTTTTAGTCTCATTTTGTGTAATTGGGAGAGTATTAAGAAATTTACACCACAATATTTGAATTCAATATAAATTAATATAATTCTTAATATTAAATCGGTGAAAACTTTTGTTCTCGAGAGGATTCAAAACTAAAACCACACACTCTCTCATAAATAATTAAGTAGACCAATCGGATTACATTTAATTAATTAATAATGAACCTATAAAATTATTTGGCAAGATATAGAAACTACTTTGATATATGGAAATTTAAATAATTTTGTATTGGGAAATTTATATTTGTGCTATGTATGATATATTTTGAAATAATTTACTTTTTTTTCTTTGGCAAAATTATTATAATATTGTTAGGAAAATGTCATTTCCAATAATTATTGTAATGTTGTTAGGAAAATGTCATTTTCAATGATGTTGAATGTGGAGAATCGGACCCCTAATATTCATTTTGAATAATTGGATTTAATCCAACTAATTCTACTATTAAGGGCTTTTTCAATATGAAGAGTTGGATTGAGTGTTTTTTTGTTTCTTCTCTCAGCGAGAGCATCCCCCCTCCGATACAATCACAATCACCAATTATTATTATTGTGATATTAATTATTCCCTGAGAATTATTACAATAAGATAATTAATTGTAAATATTATTTTTTTTTATTTAAAGGACTTGAATCATTTCTAGTCAAATGTATCCCATCTATAATTGTATATATTATTATTAAATAGTAAAATAGCTTACAATTTTCAATCACATCTTCTGGGGCTTGCTGTGTGCATTAAATTTTTACATTTGCAGAATTTTTGTTTAAAAGATTTATAAATCTAAAATAAATGAATCATATATGTCTGGAATTATTGATTATGAATTTAGTAATACTAATTTTTTTAATTAATATTAGTATTAATAATTGAGTTTCTTTTTTAATTTTCACTATGCAAATTCTAGATATTCATATTATGTTTTAGTTAGTGGAATGTAATGCATGGCACATATTTATATAAACACATGACAATTGTTGATAATTTCTAAGAAAGAACATTGAAATTAGATAGAACACACCTGTAATTACTTTCCTAATTAACTTTTTTTTTTTTTTTTTTTAAAAAAAAAAAAGAAGTAGAACACACCGTAATTAAACTTCCTAATCTAACGTTTTTTTTTTTTTTTTACAAAAAAAAGTAAATTTTTTTTTTTTTTTTTTTAAAAAAAAAAAAGTAAACTTTCTCTAGTACAATTTTCAATGCGTTTAGTTGCATTCATATGTCTTCATAAACAACCAATATGCTTTGGTGAGAAGAATGTGACAAATTCACCTAATTGTGGTTTCTATATTTTACTCATAGCCACCTTAATAATAAATTGATAAAATTATATAGTTACTAGAACATTGTATTTCCTCAGATTTGTATTTTACAAGGTTGTTTTTTCAAGTGTGGCTCCTCGTATTGTCCTATAAACAATAATCTAAAGAGGAAAAAGGGATTGAAACACTTCAAGTACAATAACATTTCATCCACCTTTTGTTTTCAGTTTTAGGCTCTACTCATCATTTGACTGCTAAAAGGAAATTGAGATTTTAATTTTAATTTTAATTATAGATTAACAATAAGAAGAGATAACACTATCATTTCCACATTTTATGATAAAAAAAACTTTATTTGTATAATTTCTATCTTTTATAGGGACGAAGTCATAATGTAAATAGAAAGTGGTTGGAGTGCCTTGAAAAAAAGTAGAGAAAGTAGGATTTGTACCGTAAAAATATAAGCCAAACTAGGTATTAGTTGGAGCAATAAGCCATATCAATTCACTTGAAGATAATAATAGAAGTTTAACCAACTCATAAGGAGAGCTAAAAACTTTTTCACGATTTCCACACTCCATCGACCCGTCCACTATCTCTGTAGCCACCTGATTTGAGCAAAATAATAATAATAATAATAATAATAATAATAATAATAATAATAATAATAAACATGGATGTATTGAATCACTACAACTATAAATAGACTCCCATATCCCTGCATGGAAAAACATGCACCAATAAAATACAAAGCAAAGCAAAAGCCTTAACTATCATTTTCATTCTCTCTTACATTTCCATTCCAAATGGGCAGCCTTGATTTCAACCTAGACATCGATAACAAGCACAAAACTGTGAACCCTTTAAACGCAGATGAATTTAGAAGGCAGGGCCAAATGATTATAGACTTCATTGCTGATTATTATCAGAACATCGAAAAATACCCAGTTTTAAGCCAGGTTGAACCTGGTTATCTTCAAAAACGCTTGCCGCATTCTGCCCCTGACAATCCTGAAAGTATAGAAACTATTCTTCAAGATGTGCGAAAACATATACTTCCAGGCATTACACATTGGCAGAGTCCTAACTATTTTGCGTACTTCGCTGCAAGTGGAAGCACTGCATCTTTTCTTGGAGAAATGCTTAGCACTGGCTTTAATATCGTTGGATTCAACTGGTTGTCTTCTCCAGCCGCAACTGAATTAGAAAGCATTGTAATGGATTGGCTTGGTCAAGTACTTCAGCTTCCAAGCTGTTTTCTTTTCTCCGGAAGTGGTGGTGGTGTTATTCAAGGCACTACCTGTGAAGCCATTTTATGCACTCTAATCGCCGCAAGAGATCAAATGTTACGTAGTATTGGCAAGGAAAAAATTGGAAAATTAGTTGTTTATGCTTCTGACCAAACACATTCTGCACTCCAAAAGGCAATTGGAAAATTAGTTGTTTATGCTTCTGACCAAACACATTCTGCACTCCAAAAGGCAGCTCAGATCGCTGGAATTAGTCTAGAGAATTTTCGAACTATTAAGACAAATAAATCAACATTTTTTTCAATGTCTCCTGATTCACTGAGGGTGACTATTCAATCAGATATAGAAAAAGGTCTAATCCCGTTGTTTCTCTGTGCAACCATAGGCACAACTTCAACCACAGCTGTTTGTTTCTCTGTGCAACCATAGGCACAACTTCAACCACAGCTGTTGATCCATTGAGGCCATTATGCGATGTAGCGAGAGAATTTAACATTTGGATTCATGTGGACGCTGCTTATGCCGGAAACGCCTGTATATGTCCAGAGTTTCAACATTTTCTTGATGGACTAGAGGATGCAAATTCTTTCAGTCTGAATGCACATAAATGGCTTTTGACAAATCTTGATTGTTGCTGCCTTTGGGTTAAGGATCCAAACGCTCTTATAAAATCCCTTTCAACAAATCCTGAGTACTTAAAGAACAAAGCTTCTGATTCAGCACAAGTTGTAGATTATAAAGACTGGCAAATAGCTTTAAGCAGAAGGTTTCGGTCACTGAAACTTTGGCTTGTGTTGAGAAGCTATGGCGTGCGTAATCTTAGAACATTCCTCGGACGGCATGTCGAAATGGCTAAAGTTTTTGAAGGACTTGTAAGAGAGGACAAAATGTTTGAGATAGTTGTGCCAAGGAATTTTGCAATGGTTTGCTTCAGGATTGTACCAGGAGCCATTGAAATGGGAAAAGATGGAGTTCAAATGTTGCCTGATCGTGAGATACTTGCAAATGAGCTGAATAGAAGATTATTGGAGTCAATTAATGCCTCAGGATGCATTTTTATGACTCATGGGATGGTTGGTGGAGTTTATTTCATGAGATTTGCTGTTGGTGCCACTCTTACAGAAGATCACCATGTCATTATGGCTTGGAAGGTTGTTCGGGAACATGCAAATGCCATTTTAGGAATGTCTTGAATCTTCTGCTCCATATATATGCCTACCTATATATGTCCAATGCTGTTGTGATTTTTGACTTTTGTTTTTGTTTTCTTTTGAGCTTTATTTTCCTGTCCTGGGATGTAACATGTCTCTTTTAGGCATGTCAATAATAATTTGAAAAATGTGAGAAGTTTAGTTTTGATTAGCTTCGGAATTTTGATGAACACGTTGTTGTCAGGTCATTATTCTATGCAAAAAACGTTGGCAGCGATCACAGATTTTAAGAGCCTTACAAGATTGCATTGCAATAGTTATCTTTCAGGAGGGAAAAATTATGTGTTTAGGCCTGAAAGACATATGAGTAGTAACTGAGGGGATTAATAAATGATTCTAAAATTAGATGCTGAACAACAAATTATATATCTAGATTTAGAATAAAAGGACTTTTAATTATTAAAAAATAAACGGAGAAAAGAAAAAGACAAGAAGACCTTGATTTGGCCTGCACTATTAATGAGTATTTCTAATTTATCTTTTTTTTTTATCAAATATATGATTTGAAATACCTCATTTTAAGAAAAATAATCATTTTTTATTGATTTAATCCATGAATCGATCTTAAGACCACATATCTATTACTCATCCATAAAATTAATAAACCTAATATATACGGATTCTACTAACTGTAAATACCATTGCACAAGACTAATATTTGGCCTGAATTTGACAAGAGAGGCATAGATTACTGACTATGGAGTATTTTATATATATATATATATAGAACAGCTCTTTGACATCAAATTAATGAATTGTCGTTTTCTTAATCTAGGAACACGTACTATATGAAAAATCACGTAATTTGATCTAAGTTTTATTATCTGTGCAACAAAATTCAAATTTTAATCTCTCTCTCTTCAGGGTTTTGTTAAGTCTGAATTGCAACTTCCAGACTTAATTCATTGGAGCCGTGACAATAAGGTAATGTAGATATCGTTATTCATTCGTTATATATATTGAAATCACCACTAATGCCAAATATATACATTTTAATATTATTTTATCGATATATCTTGTCATAATATATAATATTACGCATATATTTTTAGAAATACATAATTTTATCGGTATACATTAACATCTTAATTTTCAATTTTATTCTAACACGTTGTACCTTACTTTGTTACCAAATTCCATCCAAATTCATATTATCGAGAAGGCCAGACTTCAATGAAAAATCTCTATCAATTTCCAGCCTAATTGATCACTTAGCATATCTAAATTAGGGCAAATTGACGCTAGACTGAAAATACCCTTTCCTAACCCCCCATAAATGTAAAATTTGCTTCATGAATTTCATTCTTAAATTGTTAATTAGGATTTGAGTCTCAAAATCAACTACATGAATATAACTCTTTAAACGTATCATTCAGTTTCAAATCCCTAACTTTATAAATAAAATTAACTAAAAAATGCAGTTTGCGATCTATTTGTATTTTCTTTTCTAATTTATTGTAATAAGGTGCTTACTAATTAATGTATCATCAGCTGAGTCAAGTTGTTGGTAGGTGAAACATATTTGGGGCCTTTGGATTGAAACACAGCCAATCTTGTGCATGCAACCAATTATATGAAAATAATTTTCAAGTTAATTTCTTGAATTATAAAATATAAATTGCTTTTTATTTTAATAAAATACACTAAATAATTACTCACTAAGACTAAATTTACTTCATCATCCCTAATGTTAAAACTAAAATAAAAATATTATGGATAGTTGATTTTATTTTTGCCCTTAATTAGTTTTAAGTAAAACAATTATTAAAAAGCATTCCTATAAAAATGTTTTAAAGGAGATTAGGTAAGCATATTTACTTATTTAGAAATAAAAATTCTTCATAATTAGCAATTCCATCCCTAATGAAATTCATCTTTTGCTTTTTATTTTTTTTATTACTAATTATAACGAATTTGAATGTCACAATAAAAAAATCAAGCAGAAAAATTGAGACTCTTCAAAACTAAAAAGACAAACACAAGAATTTCAAGAATTTGTTAATTTAATGAGGTACATAACTACTACATCTAATATATATATATATATATATAGATAGATAGATAGATATATATGTTGTCCTTACTCCATAAATAGGACCGGACCATGCATTTTTTTTTTCTTTAAAGTAATATTACAAATAATAATTACTTCCATCCATAGGATATTATTGTTATTTATGTCCATTGACAAATGGGCAATTAGTAAGTTCAATCAAGAAATTGAAGACAAGTACAAAATGATAAACCCTTAAAAACTCGAGTAATCTAGAAAGTAGAAAGTAATAAACAACCCCATAATATTTCATTTTCATTTTTAATCTTTTAAAATCTTAGTATTATCAATTTTATTCTGTTTTAAAAATAATACTAGTTTCAATTCTACCATATTATTTCAATTGTTTATTAAAATAAATAATAATAAATAAATAATAATTCGCAGGGTAATACTACACAGTCTACGCTATAAAGCCATAAAAAGTGTAAAGTTATAACCATCATTTTGATTTCTATTACCTTGCATTTCAAATGGGCAGCCATAATTTCAACGTAGACATCCACAACAAGCACAAAATTCCGAACCCTTTAAACGCAGACGAATTTAGAAGGCAGGGCCACATGATTGTAGACTTCATTGCTGATTATTATCAGAACATCGAAAAACACCCAGTTTTAAGCCAGGTTGAACCTGGTTATCTTCGAAAACGCTTGCCGCTTTCTGCCCCTCACAATCCTGAAACTATAGAAACTATTCTCCAAGATGTGCAAAAACATATACTTCCAGGCATTACACATTGGCAGAGTCCTAACTATTTTGCGTACTTCGCTGCAAGTGGAAGCACTGCATCTTTTCTTGGAGAAATGCTTTGCACTGGCTTTAATATCGTTGGATTCAACTGGTTGTCTTCTCCAGCCGCAACTGAATTAGAAAGCATTGTAATGGATTGGCTTGGTCAAGTACTTCAGCTTCCAAGCTGTTTTCTTTTCTCCGGAAGTGGTGGTGGTGTTATTCAAGGCACTACCTGTGAAGCCATTTTATGCACTCTAATCGCTGCAAGAGATCAAATGTTACGTGGTATTGGCAAGGAAAAAATTGGAAAATTAGTTGTTTATGCTTCTGACCAAACACATTCTGCACTCCAAAAGGCGGCTCAGATAGCTGGAATTAATCCAGAGAATTTTCGGGCTATTAAGACAACTAAATCAACATTATTCGCGCTATCTCCTGATTCACTGAGGGTAACTATTCAATCAGATATAGAAAAAGGTCTAATCCCGTTGTTTCTCTGTGCAACCATAGGCACAACTTCAACCACAGCTGTTGATCCATTGAGGCCATTATGCGATGTAGCGAGAGAATATAACATTTGGGTTCATGTGGACGCTGCTTATGCCGGAAACGCCTGTATATGTCCAGAGTTTCAACATTTTCTTGATGGACTAGAGGATGCAAATTCTTTCAGTCTGAATGCACATAAATGGCTTTTGACAAATCTTGATTGTTGCTGCCTTTGGGTTAAGGATCCAAACGCTCTTATAAAATCCCTTTCAACAAATCCTGAGTACTTAAAGAACAAAGCTTCTGATTCAGCACAAGTTTGTTGCTGCCTTTGGGTTAAGGATCCAAACGCTCTTATAAAATCCCTTTCAACAAATCCTGAGTACTTAAAGAACAAAGCTTCTGATTCAGCACAAGTTATAGATTATAAAGACTGGCAAATAGCTCTAAGCAGAAGGTTTCGGTCACTGAAACTTTGGCTTGTGTTGAGAAGCTATGGCGTGGGTAATCTTAGAACATTCCTCAGACAGCATGTCGAAATGGCTAAAGTTTTTGAAGGACTTGTAAGAGAGGACAAAAGGTTTGAGATAGTTGTGCCGAGGAATTTTGCAATGGTTTGCTTCAGGATTGTACCAGGAGCCATTGAAATGGGAAAAGGTGGAGTTCAAATATTGCCTGATCGTGAGATACTTGCAAATGAACTGAATAGAAGATTATTGGAGTCAATTAATGCCTCAGGATGCATTTTTATGACTCATGGGATGGTTGGTGGAGTTTATTTCATGAGGTTTGCTGTTGGTGCCACTCTTACAGAAGATCACCATGTCATTATGGCTTGGAAGGTTGTTCGGGAACATGCAAATGCCATCTTAAGAACCTCTTGAATCTTCTGCTCCAAGTATATGTCCAATTATTTTTCCCATATATCCCATTTGATAAGTTCTCTCAATTCGAAATAAAGTTCTGATGTCTTAGAAATTTTGAGAGACACCTTCTGGTTATTATTCTAAATCTTCGAAGATATAGGCAATGGGAAGTTATTTGTTCATTTAAACTTACAGAGATCAGTAAGTTTTATCATTTATCCGTAACATGGGACGTTTACGTAAAAATAAGACAAAAATTAAAAGATAAATGACAATTATATTTTATAACGATTATTACAATAATAATTAAGCTTGCTTTATTATTATTATTATTATTATTATTATTATTTTGAAGCAAAATATGCTTTAAAATTTCCACTATCTTTATTGAAATGGAAATACATTCAACGATATACAAATCAAATTTTAATCTCGTAGATTAGTCCTAATTTTAGGTATGTAATCAATCAAATATCAAAAGAGATTAATAAATTAAGAAATTCATCCTAACAGTTGACAATCTTCTTTATATAATATTATTGCAAGAATGATTTATTTAAATGCAAAAGAAATGGGATTTCCTCTGTAATTTTTTTTTTTCAACTATACTATTTTGTTGCTAATTCCTCTGGAGTTCAATATCATATGATATAAATGACAGCCGCCACACTAGTGTATAAATTTTATTTATTTATTTTACTTGAAATTTTAAGCAAACTTATCAAGGTACTGATCAACAGCAGCGTATTTGACTTCTGGATAAATCTCAGAGGCTTCTACCCCCAAAAGATTCCTCAATCTCATAGTTTATAGCTTCTCCCTTCACGAATGCAGAGTGGCTAAGAGCCATTATTAAATTCATTGGAGAAGGAGCTTCTGCACATGCACAAAACCAAAAAAAAAAAAAAAAATGAATTTCGTAAATAATTAATCTATAACTGTTTTTTAATATCAATTTTAATTTGATCCCTATTTGAAAAATTGAAATTTAATTGAATTGGAGTCTGCGTTTTCTAATTTGGCCAAACTAGACAAAATCTATATCAATTTGACTCAACTTGATTATACTCTAAATATTTCTCAATCGAAAAAATAAATCCATAGTATAACTGATTTTAGATAATTTATCAAACATTCAATATTTTTAACCAGTTGCTGTTCAGGAACATAAATCTTTTCAAGGGTATTGTCAATCTTCTTCTCACATATAGCAACTATTTCTTTGAATGATAAAACATTGGCAGGTGGCTTTATATACAGGGTCTTGTTCAAGGTTCTTGGATCATCCACTGCTTTTACGGTGTAAGTTGCTGTATCTTCTTCAGCCACCAAAATTAGTGACAAAAACATTAAAATAACATCCTGTAAGAACTATTAATTTCTTTAAAAATTATATTAAATTATTAATTAGATGGTCAAATTTTGTGTACCTTTAGGGTTTCCATCTCCCAGGATGACAATCTTGTCTCTCGGAGGAGCTTGGACATTGCTTGTCCTAAAGTAGGCAAGAAAAATCCAGCAAAGCCACTGGAGACTATGTAAGTGCAGTGAATCTCCGCAGCCTCAATAGCTCGCCGGATATTAACTTTTTGCCGGAAAAATGTTGCGGCTGGCTCCACCGGTTGGCTACGGTCAACTTCTGTGCCAAATTCTGAGGGCAGAAATCTCTATATGCACGTGTGTACATCCAACGACTAAATTATTTTCTTAAAAAAAATTCTATTATTACATTTAATGGAGTGTTAGAAACGTCGACGTATATTCATACACTGACATTGCCGGCTTCTTTTATGGCAGCGATAATCTTGGTTTGATCAGGCACCTGCAATCCTCCAACTGCTGAGATCACAACATCAACTTGCTTGATCGCTTTCACTAAGCTTTCATGATTATAGATATCTCCCTGTAAAAAATCACAAATTAATAATGGTAATTAACTAAAAATATACTCCTTAAAAAAAAAATAAATTAAAAATACTAGCTGGTTAATTTTAGGAACTTACGTAGAGGATAGTCACTCCAGAGCTCTTGAAACTGTGGATGAGGTTGGACCTGTTAGGATTAGAAATAGTGAGTTCTCTGACAAATGCAAACGTTGGGTGACCTAGTTTTGAACTTGCCTCTACTATGAATTTTCCTATGTGCCCTGTTGCTTCAACTACAAGAACTTTGTTTTTCTCAGCCATGGAAACCTTCGTCTTCTTTTTTCGATTTTTTTAATCTGTAATGGAAGTAGCTAGCTAGTCTGGTTTTTGTTTAGAGAATAAACATTTTATTAGGAGACTTAGACTCAAAGAGATGAAACGGGGAGTTTTGAACAAAAGGCAACACAGCAAACAAAAGAAGGAATTAAGTAAAACGGTGCGGATTAATTAATTTATTCTAGAAGAATGTTAGTTATGCTGTCAGTCCTAGTCGGCACTAGCTGTTAGCATAACTAACATTCTTCTATATTCCAACGGTCCCTCACATAAATTATCTTAATGGTTTTTTCCAATGGTCACATTAATTATCTTAATTATATCCGATGTTTATATTTCATAGTTCAGGAAATCGAATATTTCTGATGATTAAAAAGAAAAGAAAGAGGCTGATACTTGATAAATATAATTAAATTCACTCAATTAGCAATTAATATTTGCTTTGGTTGGTAATGTTACTTTCATTTGTCAAATTTGAGAACCCAATAGCCATTTAGCAGAAGTTATTGATGTATTTAATGACACCTGGACATTTTAATTGAACATTTAGTATCCGTTTATTTCCGTAACATAATTTGCAGTAAAATATTTTTTACAATTTTTAATTGTTTGGGCGCTCAAGAAAACAATTCAAGGAAAAATATTTTTCTGATCAAAGCAAAATTAAGTCATTTTTAAAGAAAATAACTTTCTATTTTTGAAAGAGTAAAATATTTTTCGGATATTAACAAATCTTATAAATTCATATTTTTTAATTTATTTATTACCATAGCCATTATCACCCGTCACGATTTACCACCGACCACCACCACCGGCTACCGGGGGCTTTCATAATTTATATATATATATATATACCACCCGTACCACCACACGGCTCGGGGGCTTCCATGAATTTTATATATATATAATATATATATATATATATATATTTTGCATTCTTTTCATGTTTAACAATAAATTTTTTAAATTGTAAAATTTCTATTATTAATGGTCTTATGAGATAAAGATTTCAATATTTTCAACTAATTTTTCAATATTACAACCAAACGAGAGAAAATAAGTCATTTGAAAAATATTTTTTAAAGAAAATGTTTTCTATAAAAATATTTTTTAACAAATTATTTTAATACAAGTTATTTTATAAACAAACGGAGCCTTAATGACAAATTTCTTGGAGGAGGAGCCTTTCCACATACATTAAAAGACTGGAGTAAATTTTTCTTTAATTTCATAATAAATTTATAAATTTCAATTCCACTAAACTAAAATTAAAGAATTCATTATAGAAATAATCAAACCTTGATATTCTTAAGCAACTTCAGCAACATAGATCTTTTCAAGGGTATTGCCAATCTTCTTCTCCCATATCGCAACTATATCATTCCGGGACAAAGTATTGGCAGGTGGCCTCGTATACAAGATCTTGTTCAATGTTTTTGGGTCGTCCATTGCTTTAATGGTGTAAGTTGCTATATCTTCTTCAGCAACCAGAATTGCCGAGATATTAGAAATAATCGAAAGAGATTAGCTCAAGTGGTATATTTTTCTTTAAATAAGAAAGGTTTAGCTTATATTATATCACTTTTTGCATTTCCATGTCGCACTCCCAATATGACAAGCTTGTCTCTAAGAAGAATTTGGCATTTGGTTGTCCCAAAATAGGCAAGAAGTATCCAGCAAATTCATTTGAGACAATGTTAGTGTAAGGAATCTCATCAGCCTCAATTGCTTGCCGGATTTTACTTTTCTGCCTGAAACTACTTGCAGATGGCTCCACCGCATGGCTCCGGTGAACGCCTAACCAAAATTCAGATGGGAAGAAACTCTGTATCCATCCCATATATTACGATGAAATGGAGAAAATTTGAAAAAGAATATATATTATACATAACAGTCGAAATAGTGGGGAATAATGAGATTTTTTATATCACCCTTAATGAAATTTAAAATGTTCTTAGATATTTTTAATGACGGCTAATTAAAAAATCACAATTTGTCAGTTGATTGAATATAATTTGTAAAAATTATTTTTTATTTTAGCCCGGCAGGCCTCCTAGTGAATAAAAAAAATAATTTTAAATAAATACATATAAATAATTAAGCATTTCAAAATTTTAAGTTTTATCTTTATTAGATTTTTTTTTTTTAACGAATATATATGATAATGAGATATTTGAAAATATATATTGATAATGAATATTTTGAAAATTTTGTTTAGTATTTTATTTAGTTAAATATTAAGATTCTTTTAGGAAAGATAATAATATGAAAATAAGAAAATATTTTTTTTCTTTAGTGTTATATATAATATTTGATTGGATATTTTAAAAAAAATAAATAAATTTTCAATAAAGAAATAAATAATATTTTATTTAGGGAAGATAAAAAAAAAAAAGAAAAAATATTATTATTTTTTAATGTTCTTGTTTTTATATCGTAAAATTTGATTGATAAATTGTTTTTAAAAAGAAATTTTTAATAGAATTAATATAATGTAAACTTACATGGTAAACAGTGAAAATTTTAATTTTTTAAAAAATATTATTTTATTGATATATTTATATATCTATTTATTTTAATTTTTTTGTTAGGTTGATTTACCAAGTTTATCTTTTGTCATAGCTGCGAAGTATATTTCGGCCATCAGGCCTCCTATATGATAGGGAAGAAAAAAATATTTTTTTTAAACAAAGTACATGATATATAATTAAGCAGTGTCAAAATTTAATTTTATATTTAATTAAATTATTTTTAATGAACTATATATGATAATGAGAAATTTGAAATATTGTATATTTCATTTATTTAAATATTTAATTCTTATTAAGATATAGATAAAAAAATATATTTTTTTTATTAATATTGCTTTTTTCTTTATGTTCTGTATAATAGAGTTGAATTTATATTTTTTTTAAAAAAATTGTTCCAAATAGGAATTGTATATATTAATATTTCTATTTGGAGAGATTATAAAAAAGAAGAAAGAAAAAGTATATATTTATGATTAATTTTTTTTATTTTTAGTTTGGTCCTATTATGATCTGGTTATTTTTTTAAAAATAGTAAATTTTCAAAGAGAAATTACATAATTTAATATGGGATGTGAAACCAATTGAAATTTTAATCTTTAAAAAAATATACATAATATTCTGCCTATTGATACATCTATATATCTACTATATATTCAGAAGTATTTGTTTGTGTATGACACTGAGTTTTTTGAAGAGTGTTATTCTTAATAATAATCTTTTTATTTTTTTATCATTACTGATATTTGTAGTATTACGTGTATATTTTAGAATTTAGTAAGAGATTTATATTCCTCTTGCCAATAAATAGATGGCTATTGATGGGTTAAACATGTTAAGTTTCTTTGATATTTTTTTCTTCTGTATTTTCTAAATTGTTTAAGCTTAAAGAGTATTGACAATATTTCCTTTTTCTCTATAACGCGGTAAATTAATAATGCGTCACTGGTAGTCAAAAGTGATGTCTAGTTATCAATTCAGATCATCTTCTCATTTCTTTTCTTTGCCTAGCAATACAATCTTCTCATTTCTTTTCTTTGACCTAGCAATAAAATAATTTATTATTTTTTTCATTATAATTGTATATAGATATTGATTTGGGGTAGAGAGTAGGGGTTGGAGATTGAGTAATGACTTGATTTTCTTTTTAAACACATATTAGAGTTTTAAAAATCTGCATTTATAAATTATGAACTAAAGGATTAAGTCTTAGGATTGTGCTGAACTTTATTCTAAGATCACTTCATTATTTAAAAATAAAATCAAATACATAATAAGTAACACTACAAGTAATTTGTACGGCAAAGTGGAATACAAATTAACTATTTATATTTATTTTAATCTAAACAAAATTTATGATATATATATATATATAAAATGAGTATAGTTAAAGTAGATCGCACCTCATTCAAAAAACTAGTATATATAAAATTCCAGAAGATTTTATTAGAGCATGTCAGGGTTAGAAAAAGTGCTTTCTCTAACACAAGCAAAGGTTGGGCGACCCAATTTGCCACTTGCCTCTAATATGAATTTTTCCTATACACCATGCTGCTCCAACCACCAAAATCTTGATCGATATACCAGCCATGAACATAGCCATGCCCTAAATAACAATTTAAAGCGAATCATCTGTTCTTAAAGTTCAGTTCTTTTTTTACCCTTTATATATGTATTTGTTTTCGTTTGTCTAACTTTAATCTAGCAATTGCCATCATCTATGTACAAATGATTTCACTTTCTTTATATGTACAGAGATTATAAGACATGAACGAAAGAAGCCAAGAAAAAAAGATTATAAGTACAGAGATCATAAGAGAAAACTTAGGCTACAGCAATCAAGGAAAATAAATTAAAAACTTCCAATGAGAATTCACTAGTATGTTTTTTTTCATGGTTTTCATTATAAAGTTGCTTGTGAGTTCTACTTGATACAATCTTGGCACCAGCCATCACCATCAGGGATCTTTCTGCCGCTCAAATCTCCTTTTATATATTGTCTATTGGGACTATACTCAAACCATCATAAATATACATCTGGAGAGAAGCACAAAACAGCAATCCCACCCATCAGTCCCCAGCATGCCACATGATGTCTGTCCGACATAATTTTCAAAAAAAAAAAAAAAACCAATCAGCCAAATAAAGTGAAAAACTTGAAGGAAAATACAGTTAGCTTGGCAAAGCAATTGATAGGAAAATATATTATTCGAAACATGAGGGCTTTTGGGTATGTTTAGTAATCCAACTATACCTTACCATGTTTTCTCATGTTGGGCTGTCATTTGCCAGAAGGACATTTATAGTCCATTTTGCCGTCTCCTCTAAATGAATAAATCAAACACCATCACAACTATTAGGCAACATGAAAGTAGTTTCAAGAGACGAAAAAAGTAGTTCTAAATTTAAAATTCATTTCAAAGAACATGTGTGTATATTATAATAACCAAATACTCCATACTTTTGCATATCTAGAGATTGGAAGTTGTAACATAAAAATAATGTGATAGATGAACAAAGACCTGGTCTAACCATCCTGATTATTATACCCCGAGAAAGTTAAACATGGGTACTTAATTTCACGATATAGAAAGAAGATGGTCAATTAACAATTGTCATTGAGTGCCATCCGGTACTACACATGAGCAAATGAAATATATAGAGGAGCAAGAGGTAAATGTGCAATGTAAAAAATGCAAGTGATTTAAAAAAAAATGTTATATAGTCAATATCCATTCAAAGCTCAGTGCAATGCAAATGCAATTCAGTGAAAACCTTGTTATGCTGTTTCTTCAAGCTCTCAAGACCAGGTTCTATTCCACTTCTTTTCCTATCCTTATTATTACTCCCATCCTTGTTGCGATGTTTATGCTTCTTATGATCCTTGTCCTTATTCTTATCTTTGGGCTTTCTGTGCTTCTTTGTCTTATCTTTTGTGGATTTGCTGCTTGCCTTCATCACTGGAGTAGGGATACCTTTATCTGCCTGTTCACAGCAAACCAACCATACAAGCAGAAGTGTCCATTTCAAAAATGAAAATGGTTTTTCCTTTAAGCCACCCAATCATAAATTTACAAATCAAAACTAGAACTTCAAGCATAGGGTACACCATACTAATGCTAAGCCAACAAAAATATATATGCAAAGCAGCAATTTTTGTTTTTGATGTGTTCAGGGGGCTGTATAAAAGATAACTTGGTCATGTTAATTTGATCCAGTTTAGAATAGCACAGTCAACTTCAGATATTAACATATATATACATGTCTAAAATACGTGTTATGCTAAAACAAAAGTCTTTAAAACTTGAAAGCAGGCTGTTGTCAAGCAGCACTCTTTCATAAATTTTCCATGTACAAAAACAAAAGATATAAATATATCCGCAGAAATTTTTCTTACAGAAGGTAAGACAACAGGAGTAGATTCTCTCATCTGAAAGGCCTCCCTGAGTACACCTAAATCAAAAGGAAGTATACGAGCATGAACATTTCTCTCTCTCAGATTGGGGGTGTTATGAAACAATTGATCCAATTCCATTCCTTCCCCTTTCCTAATTTCTGTGTCACCCACAACATTCTGGAGATAGCGAGTTTCAGATATTGACAAAGGGAGTGACCTCTTGCAAAAGAATTCATGATGAGGCCAAAGCTTATACTGACTTACGAGATCAACAGCACCACCAAGCTCCCTTTGCCCTGATTATTCCAGAAAGAGCCTTGTTACAAAAAAATGAACAGGAAAAAAACTCTCTTCAAATTAAAAGATACAGAATTGAAAAGGAACTAAATGATAATAAAGTTTGAAAGCAATAGAATCAGTGGAAAAGGCCATTGGCAAACCAAAATAAGTGCCTGAATGTCAATTATTATAACATTAATGAAAAAATATTAATATGTTAGTTATTACTTTAACTGAAACAAATATTACTGTGCCTGCATATAAAATATTCTACAATCCCCAATTTTCATCGCAAACCACAGGAGCTTTAATCATAACAAAACCAGAGTGGAAAGAGAGGGGGGGGGGGGCACAACACACTATCTGATGAAAAAAGGAATAACTGGTATATTAAAGTCTTGGTAGAAAGCTAACCGCCTAGCAACCAGTGTGGAAAGAGGCCATGGCTAAACCGAAAATATAAGTTGCTTGGTTCTGCTGAAGGACTCTAATTTATTGTTTATAACATATAAGTGAAAAAATTGAATGCATTACGGATATGGCTTAGTTATTACTTTTTATTACTTGAATACAAATAATTTACCTTGGTCCGTGCCATAATTTATATTCCTACAATCCCCTACCTCTGTTTCTCGCTAAACCCTACTAGTCGAAGCTTTTAAAGCTCATAACAAACCTGACCAGTAGTTGGACAAAATGTACTTCCGCTTGGGCTGGATGTTTACTTTCCTATACTTCTCGGGGTAGGGTGGTAAGGAGGTATTCCTGCCAGTTTCTGGTTTGCCCATGCCAGCTACCCTTGGTTCAGAAAATGGAACCAGAACCGAGCAGTTGCCCCCAGTAACAGAAAAGTGCTGAGATTGACAAAGGCACTGGTCCATCGATGTTCCAGCTCCTGATCTCGACTTGCTTGTCCCACTATTATACTTCTCTACCAAATCGGAAGATACACGCATAAAGTAGCATATTTCAAGTCGTGTATAGATTCCCTTAATCATTGCTAAATCCCCATAAAAAACAATAACTGTATTTTACAGTAATTATATCTTGGAAAGTGCACAACCTCCTTACCCCTAATATTAACACTGAAATGTCCCGATATAGGGGGGGGGGGGGGGAAGGAGGATATCCTGCCAGTTCTGGTTCCTGCCTCCCTTGGTTCAGAAATGGAACCAGAACCGACAGTTCCAGTAACAGAAAAGCTGAAAAGGACTGGTTCGATTCCAGTCCTACACTGCTGCCAATTATTTTCTCTACAACAGTCACAAATTTTCAGTGGTCTAGACTTCCCTGTAATCAGCTAATCCAAAAACTGATTTTAAGTATTATATCTTGGTGCACAACCTCCTACCCTAAATAAACCTGAATGTCCCATATATTAATTGCTTGAGGGCCTGCAGAGTAAAACCTTATAAATTACCAAACTTGAAGCAATTAAAACGCCTCCCTCTATAACATGTCAACTATCAAATAATTTCAAGAAGGAAGCACTAAATTATTTTAATCATGGAATTTTAAATGTGTTGAGATTGCCTTCTCAAGGCTCACCCAAGTGATCGTTTCAAGATCAGAAGGTTCAATAAAGCTCTAATTGCTATATCACTGTGTTTAAACCTCACGTGATACTTAACAACGTGAGGCTCCAATAGGCAGTGAATTCAAAAGTCAAATTACAAGGTCAAAAATAGTCAGAAGTTTTGTAGAATTCCTGGAAAGGAAGTGTGTATCAAAACCATTCAGCAAATAATAAGCGTACCAAATCATGGATAGGACTGAAAACTAGTGACATGAACAAAGGTCAACTTTCATAAATTGAAACACAGCCAGGTAATAAGAGAAATTTCGATGTTCCATTTAAACTTGATCCTCAAATATAAAGACAAATATAGAGAAATTTGCAGTTTTGGAATGATAATGTGATAAATGACCTGTAATCACTAATTCAGTCACTCCCAACATATCAAAATTTAGCAACCAAACAGTAACTATTTTGCCATTGTATATATAATTCGAGAGTCTAAGTGAATGAGCAAAGAATGGATATGATTCAAGAGACTATGGCATAAATAATAATGAAAATGATTCAGATATTGTTTGAACTTTCAATGAACTTACAAAAGAAGACGCATTGCATTTTGCTCGCTTCAAAGACAATACAGAAAAACCCGAGGTCTGAAGGACACTATCACAGCACTTTTTTCCCTTTTGTAGAGGTAAATACAAGACAATAGCACATCCTTTGTACTTTGTTGACAATATCACAAAATCTCTTGTAAAGGGAAAAATCCAGTGTCAAACAACTCAACTCTACAAACTCTATGAGTTCTTAGATAAAAATAAAAACCAGAGGAAAACTACCTAAATCTCTCTTCAAATAATAGAGGAAAAAGAACAGGAAAAATAACCTTTGTTTAAAACACCATTATATTAATACCAAAAGAGTTCAAGTACGCAGATGAGACAGATTACGCAAAAACACTTAATAACTAGAAAATCTTACCCCTTCCAAATGTCTTGCCTTCAAGATCCATCAGTTTAACAAGGGAATAGGGGGCCAGGCTCACAAGGAAAGAAGTGACAGGCAGATCTTCATCTATCATTAATAAACAATGTAAAAGCTCTGTAATTTAGTAGCTATCAAATTGTAACCCAGTTGATACATGTCCTCCTATATACAGATTACTCAAACAATATGAAGCATATAATCACAAGCAACAATAGCCTAGAGATGAGATAGACATGTATATTATTTAGTCATTTTGCGGAAAAAAGAAAAATGCCAATCAGATGAATGCTGAGTGTGTATATACACACACGCACAAAAATGTCCAGATCTCGTACCGAGTTCTAGACACACATACAAAACATTCAAAACTATTCCACTTTTCAATGCTGAGGATGAAAAATGTATCTCACAAATAGATGGCACAAGCATAATGCAGTTGGAAGATACTATCTAGCTGGCCAAGATGATTGATCATAGCCTAAGATTATATCATGACCGTAACCCTGCTAAAACATCAATGATAAACCATTTGGATCGAAATGCAATAAGTAGTAACATTAATATTTCTCTTCCTCCTCGACTAAAGCCTCTGTACAACCATATTATCCATCCATGAAGCATTTGAAAAAACCAAGTTGCTGCTCCTAGAAAACATAAAGGCTCCAACTTTCAACAACTCTCAGATCACATCTGAAAACCCGTTAACCCAATAGCTGAAAATCAAGAACTACAGAGCCAAGCATGCGTCAAAAGGTGAAGATTGAAGAATCTACAGAAACCAAAAAGAAGATTCTTGGATGTGTCTATCTTCAAATTCACGCCAAAGAAGAAAAAGAAAACAAAAGCATCGATTTCCAATAGCATGAAAAATCCAAATTATCCAATTAGAATTTGAAGCTCCAATTTGAACATCATCTTCAGAAAAAGAAAAAATAGCACGCTATCCATCCTGAGTTCGTAAATAAATAAAAACATACTAATATCACCATATTCATGTAGAGATAGAGTCAGAGAGATAGGGGCCGAGAGGTTACTTACAAGTGGGAGGGAATAGACGTGTGATCGTTGCAGAGAGAGTTGAGAGATTGCTCGTATTGTCGTTTTGAGTTCAAGCAGCTTGGAAATAGTGGGAAAGATTCATGGGCAGTCTGCGACATTCATAGGTCTTGGATTTATAGCTTTTTGAGTTGTACATTTAGGTACGATAAGTTTTTTTAGACGCATATATTTGGATTTGGTCCTCCGTATAGGTTCTGATTAATTTTTAAGCCCAATTAGCAATCATAAAATTCTCTCTATGTCGGCCCAGTAAATTAATTAATTTTAGAAAATTACTAAAATTTTCAAATACTCCCTATAATTATTATAATTTAATCAAAAAAACTCAATTTGATTGTTTTTTACGAGAAAATATTAACATATTGTAAGCATTTTGTATTAATAAAAGCATTAGCTGTGAACTTTATTTTGACTATGAAGTATATAGACATGTATATTTTCATTAACATTATCATTGTATGAAATTTTATTTATGGAATACTGTGTAACGCATTGAAAAGTTAAATCGTGTGTAAATATAAATGAAAAAATTTTAAATGTGATTTATTTTAAATTGTATAATTTTAAATATAATTCTACGTAAATATAATTCCTTCAGTTTCTTTTAAAGGAAAAAAAAATGTCTCGGTGACTGGTGAGGAGGGCAGGACATGCTTTTCATTCATGTTTCTCCTTACAAGGGAAATATTGAAGACAGCACAGCAGAACATAAAAATAGCATCTCCACACACTTTATCGGTGATAGAGTAAGTGGGCCATGATCATATCTGATCAATGATAACAATGGGCCCTAAAATGGACAACACTAATATGGGCTTTAAATCATGTGATCAGGGCATTATATGAGACGGCCCCATTATAATGCTTGTTTGGTGCGTTACTTGTTGCCGACGTGGAAATTGGAAATCCATCCTGGCTAGATCATTGTATCATTGCAAGCCACGTGGACTTGTAAGTCCCACTTCATATAAATAATCATGATGTAATCTGTGCCTGTTATTATCGAGTCCAGGTTATCATTACATGTGATTTAATTGATCTTTTTTCTATAAGAGTTTTTAATTTTTATTTTGATAAGTAAAAAAAAGGAATACATTTCTTATATAGTCAATAATATTATTTTCGTTTATTTTTAATTCGAGTCTTTTCAATAAAATTGATTTAATTAAAATGATTATATTATCTTATAATAGATAGTCATAACTCTATTTCTAAATTCATTCAATTTTTGGTTAATGGCTTAATGATGATTAGCTCTCTCAAACTCGCAATTTCTAGCTAGTTTGTTCTTCTATATAATACGACACATACATAGGTAGTTGTTACCTGCCACCAGTATGCCTAATCGGCAATTACTCCCATTAACATAAAACTTTCCCTTTTATTGACCGTTGCTATTTTAAATTTTTAATGACATGTTCTATGAAACAAACATTACTTTGCGTACATTCTAAATTTTGCATCAAATTACTAAAAAAATCCTTAGTAATATGTCCAAAGAAACTGAATTTTCATGCATTACGCAAATGCAGTTGAATAAAAGGTTTCGAGTTATGAAAACGTGTGAAGTTTCGAGTTTAAATACTTTGACCATAAAAAATTTTCATCAAATTGATCAATTAAGTGACAATATTTTTATTGTGTAGTTTATAATATTATTTCGACTTGTTTAACACTTAATGAATCAACAATATATCATTTCAACATATATTTCATATATATATCACCACGCTTGAATCAGGAGTAGTTTTCAAGTAAAACTCTTACGAGTTTCAATATTAGTGATTCAAGATTTAAAAAGCTCTAACCTTGCACGTGTCCGTTCCATGGAATGAGAGCTATCTTTCTCGCGAAAATTTTTAAAAGCTCTTAATCAAATATTTTATAGGCTTCGTTTGTTTCCGTAAATAACTTGCAGAAAAATATTTTTCACAATTTTCTATTGTTTGGGGCGTTCAGAAAAATAAATCGACGGAAAATATTTTTCTTGGTTAAAGGAAAATCAAATCATTTTTAAAGAAAATAACTTTTCATTTTCAAGAAAGTAAAATATTTTATAGACATTGGCAAACCTTATAAATCCTTATTTTTTAATTTATTAATCATCATGATTACTGGCACCAGTCACCGTTACCACCGACCACCACCACTAGTGTAATACCCCGAATTTTTATTTTCAAAACCTTCGAATTTTTTTTAAATCAAAAATCGCAAATTTTGGCCGTGTGGGCTGTAAATGTAAAACAGGCTCAATTCGCCACCCAGTCACCGCTTTACACCGACCACCACCACTAGTTGTAATACCCGGATTTTTTAATTTTTCAAAACCTCTCGAATTTTTTTTTTAAATCAAAAATCGCAAATTGGCCGTGATGGGCTTGTAAAATGTTAAAAAACAGGCTCAATTCGAGCCCAAATTTCAAATTGGGGCCCAAGGCCAAAAATCGAAAACCACAAAGAATAATTTCAAAAACCCAATTGAAAACTTGAAAATCGAGGCAAAATATCGAACCGATATCATTAAATTAGACCCAACCTATTTCGAATCGAACCGGAATGGTCTATGAAGCCCCCCCCAAGATTTTTTTTCTTTTTTTCTTTTTTTTCTTTTTCTTTTTTCTTTTTCTTTTACTTTTCTTTTTCCCTTCTTCTTCCTTGCCGCTAGCACGGAAGGCGGCGAAACCTCCTCTCCCCCTTTTTCCTCCCTCCGTTTCGGCCACCTTGAGCCGAACCGAACCTCCATCGTGCCACCAATCGAACGGCAGCGACCTCACTGCCTTCTCCTTCTTCCCGGTTTTTCTGCGGCGGCAACGACCTCACTGCCTTCTCCTCCTTTCTCGTTTCTGGTTCCGACCACCAGAACCAGCGCCACCTCGCCGGTCGCGTCACCGCCGCAGTATGCTCAAGGCCTCCTTTCTCCTCCTCTCTGGCGAGGCGCCTAACGATGGCAGGAAGTCGCAGTTTCTGCCCTCCACCGCCAGATCGGTCTCCTGCTCGATTTTCAGCAGACTCATCGTTTTTTCGGCGATCCACGTTAGCAAGGTTGCGTCCAAAATGCCTTTCTCGTCTACTTTTAGATAAATAATTAAGTGGACAAATTGAATTTTGAATGAGCCACTTGAGGATGATTGAAGGATTTTAGGTTTTGTCAATTTGATAAATATTTGGGGTTTTAGTAATTATTTGCCATTATTTTTGTAGATTATTGATCTCAAAATCGAACTTACAGACAGCATTCTTTATTTTCAGGAATATACTGTTATTTGATCTCAGCCCTGCTGCGCCGTCGGGCCACCGTGGCTTGTGGCGACCGTTGATGTTCTCGGTAACCGGGAAAAGGATGCCTAAATAGGCAGGAATTTTTGCCACTCAACCATACGTGTAGGTATGACTATAATGTTAGATTTTGTTTAATCTGAAACATTGATTGATATTCAAACTATTTGGTTTGACTTGATTTATAATTAGGCTTTAGAAAGAGTATAAGACTGCAGAAAATTGTTAAATTAAGGATTATTTAGCTACATAATATACATGGAATAATACCTAAAGAATTGAATTAGTTATTACAAAAGTATTAATGTTTTAAGATAGGAAATCTATCTCCTTGTGGCATCTGTTAGTTATATAAGCTTCAATATATTAGTTAATAGTAATCTTTAGTAATCAAAAGCTGAATAATGCTTAATCTCTATTAGAAAATGGCTTAAGTCAATTTTGATCTGGGTCTGAATTTATTTTTTGTTGATTATTTCTTTTTGAATTTTATAGCTTATATGGATTTTTAATGTTTTCTTAAGCATGAATATTACATTGAATTGGGATAAGAGGGTTTTTTAATTTATGTTTGAAAATAGGAGTGCATCGAATTAGGCCTAGTTAAAAATTTATTTATGCTTCTTGTTAGAGAAACCTGATAGGGGTAAATACATTTAATTTCTGAAACTCATGAATGCGAAACATCAGACTGATTATTATATGAATCCCAAACGCGAAAGATAAACTGGAAAAAGCATTGTGAAATAGTAGGTTTAATTTCTCCTAGGAATAGTTAATCGATTATATTTTTAGGCTGTTAAGTTAAATCTCTTAGTTATATGTATTCTTTAGATTTTTAATTTTTAATAAAAAGCATTTGTTCGGTATTGGCTAATATTAAATTAACAAAGTATAAATATGTGGCTTATTATCTTTAAGCAAGAATTGAAGAAAATGAAAGATGATTAAAGCAGTACTATAATAGTTAGACCTTACGAAACTAATCCCACAGTGAAAAGTATTAATTGAAATTAACTATAATGATATTGTTGTTATGGGAAGGAGGATTGGGATTTTAAATTGATTGATTGCCGACGGAATGGGCTGTGTGGCAATTGATTGATAAAGATATAATGATATTGTGATTATTGTTGAGCAGGTAGATAGTTCAAATTTTTAGGGGGAGCGTGCTGTCGAAATTTGATAAAAAATTAGGAACTACAATTTTTATTTAACACAGTAATTAATAAAGTTTTATTTTAGATCTTAGTTCTATTAATTTTGGTATATAATAAAATATAGTGGCTCTGAATTATTTACTATTCTTTATTTATTTCATTAATTATTTTACTATGTACTGTTATGCTATAAAGGCTATGTATATCAAAACAATTAGTGACTCTTCAGTTGGTAGAATTTACTTTACATCTTAGTTCGTGTTATTTATTCATAGACGAGATGATTTTGTGACCCATATTTTAGAAACGTGATTATTTGTAAAATTGGGCCTGAACTGTGGAATTTTTGTAAAAGATAAATTTGGGCCGAGATGTTAATAAAAATTTCTTGATGTTTTGTTTTTTTTAGTAATATGTGGCCGCAATATTGAAATTTATATTGAGATAGCAAATTTTAGTGTTTCAGGGCTTACTACGCCGCCTCGGGAGCCTTAAGCTTACCTGGGCCCTTAGTGCCGGTCCGGGCCATGGAAACGGCGTGACAAAGGTTGGTATCAGAGCTTAGGTTAGAATTAGGACACCAACTGCGGAGCATAGGAAAATTTCTTTATGTTGGGATCTTGCCCGAAAACCAACCATAATGAGGAAACTTGTTGATTTTCCTCCTAGGGGATGGTGACGCACTTAGACCCTATGAGGTGGGAAATATCACACTTTATTATGTAGATAGATTGTTAGACTATTAGAGGTTCGAAGTGAAGTTGGGAACAATAGGATTAAGTCTATTTCACCAATACTTACAGGGGCCTGAGCTTAATATTCAATCTTTTAAGGTTAGGGATAGAGTAATACCTGGATTTGGTAGTGGATTGGCCTTGATCCACCCCCCCCCAAGCTGCACTACTTTTCATGTTGAGGCTCTATTTCCTATCAGTTGAATAGGTTTAGTGTAGAGAATAAATAGGTTTTTCATTTGTATGGTGGATTGATACTTTGGGTGGTTAGGAATCGGTATTTTAGCATTCAGCTCAGCTACTGGACTTTCTTTTAGAATTTATTCAAAAAAAAAAAAAAAAAAAATTTTCTTTTTTAACCGTTTTACTTAACTTTGATATTTGATTATTTGATATTTTAAAACCCCATTTTGGATTTGAATTTTAAATTATGTTATGACAAATAATCTGAAATTTGATTAATTATGTAAAAAAGTTATTTTCGAAGTTGTCTATTTTTTTATCACAGGGCCAGTTAGGTTGAAATAAAACAAGGTGAGTCGATCATGAGTGTGGTTAGAACTTTAAAAAGAATGTTTTTGAGAGAACAGATAAAAGGCTAGTAATAAGAAATGGTGGTAATTATGTAGTTGAAATTAAGGAACCAAACGTTTGGAAAAAGTTTGGAGGAGCACTTTAGTTTAGAGCTAGGTTGCAAAATAAATGGAAAGAATAACATTAGGAATGACTTTGAATCGTTTAAGGATATAGAAATGTATATATTAACAAAGTGTAATATATGGTTAGAGGCAAGTGGTAGACAAAATTAGAGTTAATTTATAAATTATCTTACTCACTTGAATAAGAGAATATTGATGATAAGACAATGAGATAGGAAAGTTAATATAAAGTCGACTCAAGTTAGTGATTAGGTAAGATGTTATGGCTAATTTAAGACTTTTAAATAAATGTTTAAGACTATAGTTTAGAAAATTCTAAGATCCATGAGAGAGAGAAGTTGTTAGTATATATGCATTAGGCGATAAGGATGCTAATGGAGATTTGATTTGATTGTGATTATTTTTTGGGTGTTAAGGATAGCATTAGGTCAGGACTTAATAAAAATTTCTTGGTAGGAATAGATAAGCTAAGCGCTTGTTCCGTTTGATTCTAGGAGCCTATATAACATATGAACTAGGTCTCATGGTAAGATATTATAGGGACCAATCGAATTTGTATAGATGAGAAAACAAGACAGTTATTTCGAAGTGCCCTCATGATTATAATAGACAACGGAAGTCTGCAGACGATTTTTCTTAAGTTTTGAATAAGTTTAATAAGTTTTTTGAATTTATCAATAGAGTTTTAGTAAGGTTCTATATGTAAATTGAAATGAGATTTTAATTTATCACTTATAAAAAAAATCAAATTTTCAATTAATCGCTTTTTGTAAAATTATTATTGCTTTGGTTTTCATGAAGAATGTTTTTAAATTTTTCAAATGAATCATATAATTTCTTGAATACTATATATATTATTACATTTTACACTATAAATGTGCAACTTTTATTGCTTAAACCAGTTTTAAGATAAAATATTATTTTCAAAAATAGATTTTCCTAAAGATTTCAGTAGCTAGTCTAAAGATAGTAATTGGAGATTAAGGCAATAAAACGCGAGTTTCTTTATAAGTTTCAGTCATGGTGGCACATAAGTAGGATGATTGACTGTAAGAAGTACTATCATTACGCTCCCTAACTTATTTCCCTTTTACTCGGCTTCTATCGTTTATTCGCCTTTTGAGCAGGGGACTTTTTAGTATTGGAATATCACTTCTGACTTTAGAATTCACCTATTCTTCTTTGTTCTTATTACCCCTGTTAGATTTTCAATTCCGAGGACGAATTTGTCTTAAGGGGTAGATTGTAATTACCCCGAATTTTTTATTTCAACCTTTTTCGAATTTTTTTTTAAATCAAAAATCGCAAATTTTGGCCGTGTGGCGCATTTGTTAAATGTAAAACAGCTCAATTCGAGCCAAATTTTTCAAATTGGCCCCAGCCCAAAAAATCGAAAAACCACAAGAATAATTCAAAAACCAATTGAAAAACTTGAAATCGAGCAAAAATCGAGCCTAATCATTAAATTTAGACCAAACGGTTTCGAATCGGAACCGGAATGCCGTCTAGAAGCCCTAAGATTTTTTTTTCTTTTTTCTTTTTTCTTTTCTTTTTCTTTTTTCTTTTACTTTTCTTTTTTCCCTTTCTTCTTCCTTGCGCTAAGCACGAGCGCCGATCGACCTCTCTCCCCTTTTCCTCCTTCCGTTTTCCTGGCCACCTGAGCCGACCGAACCTCCATTCGTGCCACCATCGAAACTGGGCAGCGACCTCACTGCCCTCTCCTCTTCCCGTTTTTCTGCGGCGCAACGACCTCACTGCCTCTCCTCCTCTCGTTTCTGTCCGACCACCATAACCAGCGCCACCTCGCCGTTCGCGTCACCGCCCAGATGCTCAAGCCTCCTTCTCCTCCTCTCTGGCGAGCGCAACGATGGCCAAGAAGTCGCAGTTTCTGCTCCACCGCCAGATCGCGTCTCCTGCTTTCGATTTCAGCGACCCTTTTCATCGCTTTTTACGGCGATCCACGTTAGCAAGGTGAGTTCCCAAAATTGCCCTTCTCGTTTTTCTTTAGATAAATTATATTAATGGACAATTGAATTTGAATGAGCCCACTGAGATGATTGGGGAAGATTTTAGGTTTTTTGTTCAATTGCATAAAATTTGGGGTTTAAGTAATTAATTGCCATATTTTGTAGATATTTTGATCTCAAAATCGGGCAACTTACAGGAAGCATTCTTTATTTTTCAGTATACTGTTATTGATCTCAGGCCTGCTGGCCGTCGCGCCACCGTGGCTTGTTGGCGGACGGTTGATGTTTTTCCGTAACGGAAAGTGCTTAAATAGGCAGAATTTTGCACTCAACAGTAGAGTATGACTATAATGTTAGATTTGCTAATTCTACATTTGATTGATAATTCAAACTATGTGTTTGACTTGAATTATTAAATTTAGGCTTAGAAACAAGTATTAAGACTGCCAGAAAATTTGTTAATTTAAGGATATTAGCTTAACATAATTACATGAATAATACCTAAGAATGAATTAGTTATACAAGTAATGTTTTAAGATAGGAATCTATCTCCTGTGGATCTGTTAGTTATTAAGCTTTCAACTATTATTAGTTAATAGTAATCTTTATTAATCAAAGCTGAAGTAATGCTTAATTCTATTAGAAAATGGCTTAGTCCAATTTGATCTGGGTCTGGAATTTATTTTGTGTTATTTTCTTGTTTGAATTTTTTATAGCTTTATATGGCATTTTTAATGTTTTTCTAAAGCATGAAATTGACATTGAATTTGGGATAAGAGGGGTTTTTAATTTTATGTTTGAAAATTAGGGCAGTTGATCGAATAGGCCTAGTTAAAATTCTTATGATTCTGTTAGAGAACCTTGATAGCGTAAATACATTTTTAATTCTGGAACTCATGAATGCGACATTCAGAATGATTATTATTGAATCCAAACGCGAAAGATAAAAAACTGAAACATTTGAATAGTAGGTTTAATTTCTCGCTAGAATAGTTTAATCGATATATTTTTAAGCTGTAAGTTAAATCATCTTAGTTATATGTATTCTTTAGATTTTTAATTTAATAAAAAGCATTTGTTCGTATTGGCTAATATAAAATTTAACAAAGTATAAATATGTGGCTATTAATCTTTAAGCAAGAATGAAGAAATGAAGATTGATAAAGATACTATAATAGTTAGACACTACGAAACTATCAAGTGAAAGTATTGAAATAACTTAATGATATTGTTGTTATGGAAGGAGGATGGGATTTTTAACATTGATTTGATTTGCCCGACGGGATTGCGGCTGTGTGCATTGATTTGATAAAGATTATAATGATATTGTGATATGTGAGCAGGTAGATAGTTTCAATTTTTAGGGAGGTGCTGTTTCGAAATTTGATAAAAAATTAGACTAAATTTTTATTTTTAACACATTAATTTAATAAGTTTATTTAGAATTAGTTCTTATAATTTTGGTTATATAATAAATATAGTGCTCTGAATTTATTTCTATTTTTAACCCTTAATTTTTCTTTTATTTTATTTTAATTTTCAAAATTTTAAAAAAATTTTTAATTTTAACTATGTAACTGTATGATATTAAAAGGCTATGTATTATCAAACCAATTTAGTGACTCTGCATTTGTAGAATTTACTTACATTTAGTCTGTGTATTATTCATAGACGAGATTGATTTTGTGAGCCCATATTTAGGAACGTGATGTATTGTAAATTGGGCCTGAACTGTTGGAATATTTGCTAAAGATAAATTTGGGCCGAAGATGTAATAAAAATCCTTGAGGTTTTGTTTTTTTTAGTAATATGGGCCGAATATTTGAAATTTATATTGAGATAGCAAATTTTAGTGTTTCAGGCTTACTACGGGCCTCGGAGCCCTTAAGCTTACCTGGGCCTTGTGCCGGTTCCCGGCCCTGGAAAACGGGTCGTGACAAAGTTGGTATCAGAGCTTAGAGGTTAGAAATTTTTTAGACACAACTGCGGGCATAGGAAATTTTCTTTTTGTTGATTCGGCCGTAAACCAACATAAGGAAGGAAACTTTGTGATTTTCCTCCCTAGGGGATGGTGGACGCACTAGGGACCCTATGGGTGGGAAAATATCACACTTATTTATGTAGATTGTTAGACTTATAGAGGTTCGAGTTGAAAGTTGGGAACAAGATAAGTCTATCACAATACTTACAGCGGGCCTGAGCTAATATCATATATTAGGTTTAGGGAATATGAGTAAACCTGGAATTTGGTAGTGGATTTGGCCTGATCACCCAGTGCCACTTACTTTTTCATGTGGCTTCTATTTCCTATCAGTTGATAGGTTAGTGTAGAGAATAATAGGTTTTTCATTTTGTATGCACGTCGTGGACTTGATGAACTTTTTGGGTGGGTTAGGAATCTGGTTATTTTAGCATTCAGCCTCAAAGCTACTGCTTTCTTTTAGAATTTATTCAAAAAAAAAAAAAAAAATTTCTTTTTTAACCGTACTTACTTGTATTTGATATTTGATATTTTAAAACCCCCATTTTGATTTGAATTTAAATCTATGTTATTGACAAATAATCTGAAACTTGATTAATTATGTAAAAGTTATTTTCGTAAGTTGTCTATTTTTTATCACAAGGGCCAGTTAGGGTGAAATAACAAGGGTGAGTCGATTCATTGAGTTGTTGGTTAGACTTAAAGAATGTTTTTGAGTAAGAACCAAGATAAAGGTAGTAATAAGAAATTGGTTGGTAATTTTAGTAGTTGAATTTAAGGACAACAAACGTGGAAAAGTCTTTGAGGAGACAACTTTTAGTTTAGAAGCTAGGTTGCAAAATAATGGAAAGAAATAACATTAGGAATGGACTTGAAGTTTTAGGATATAGAAATGGTATATATAACAAGTTTGTTAATATATGTTAGGAGCAGTGGGTAGACAAAATTCGAAGTATAATTTTATAAATATCCTTTACTCAACTTTGAATAAGAGGGAATAATTGCATTGTTAAGGACAAATGAGATAGGAAAGTTAAAATATAAAGTCGACTCAAGTTCAGTGATATGGTAGATGTTATGGCTTAATTAAGGACTTTTAATTAAATGTTTAAAGGACTTAATATTTTAGAAAAATTCTAGTTCCATGATAGCAGAGAAGTTGTTTCAGTATATATGCCATTAGGCGATTAAGGATGCTTAATGAGATTGATTTGATGTTGATATTTGGGTGTTAAGATAGCATTTAGGTCAGGACATTAAGAAAAATTTTTGTAGGAATGAGATAGCTAAGGGCTGTCGTTGATCTAGGCAGGAGCCTATTATAACATATGAACTAGTCTATGGTTTAAAGGATATTATAGGAACATCGAATGTTATAGATGAGAAACAAGACAGTTATTTCGAAGTGCCCTATGATATAATAGACAACGGAAGTCGCAGACGATTTTTCTTTAAAGTTTTGAATTAAAGTAATATTTTTTGAATTTTTAATCAATAAGAGTTTTAGTAAGGTCTATATGTAAATGAAATGAGATAATTTCTTATCACTATAAAAAAAAATCAAATTTCAAATAATCGCTTTTTGTTAAAATTATATGCTTGAGTTTTCATGAAGGGAATGTTTAAATTTTCAAATGAATCATATAATCTTGAATATATATTATATATATATACATATTACACCTATAAATGTGGCAAACTTTATTTGCTAAACCAGTTTTTAAGATTTAAAATATTATTCAAAGAAAGACTTTTCCTAAAGATTTCAGTAGCTGTCTTAAAAAGATAGTAATTGGAGATCTAAGGCAATAACGCGAGTTTTTCTTATAAGTTTTCAGTCAGGTGGCACTAAGTAGGGATGATTGACGTAGAAGTCTATCAGAACGCCCTAACTAAATTCCCTTTACTCGGTCTATCTTATTCGCTTTTGGCAGACTTTTTTAGATATATATATAGATATCACTTCTACTTTTAGGAATCACCTTATTCTATCTTGTTCTTATTACCCATGTTAGATTTTCAATTCGAGGCGAATTGTCTTAAAGGAGGGAGATTGTAATTACCGCCGAATTTTTATTTTTTCAAAAACCTTTCGAATTTTTTTTTAAATCCAAAAAAATCGCAAATTTTGGCCGTTGTGCGGCCTGCTAAATGTAAAACAGGCTTCAATTCGAGCCCCCAAAATTTTTCAATTTGGGCCCAAGGCCCAAAATCGGAAAACCACAAGAATAATTTTTCAAAAACATTTGAAAAAACTTGAAAATCGAGCAAAAATCGAGCCGAATTCATTAAATTAGACCAAACCGGTTCGAATCGAACCGGAAATGGTCTAGAAGCCCTAAGATTTTTTTTTCTTTTTTTCTTTTTTTCTTTTTCTTTTTTCTTTTCTTTTACTTTCTTTTCCCTTCATTCTTCCTTTCGCTAGCACGTAAGCGCACGCAGACCTCCTCTCCCCCTTTCCTCCTCCTTTTCCGGCCACCTGAGCGGGACCGAACCTCCATTCGTGCCACCATCGAACTGCGGCAAAAAGGGCCGGGGAAAAAAAAACCTCACTGCCTTTCTCCTCTTCCCGTTTTTTCTGCGGCGCAACGACCCTCACTGCCTCTCCTCTCTCGTTTCTGTTCCGACCACCAGAAACCAGCGCCACCTCGCACGTCGCGTCACCGCCCGCAGATTGCTCAAGCCTCCTTTCTCCTTCCTCTCTGGCGAGCGCAACGATGGCAGAAGTCGCAGTTTCTGCTCCACCGCCAGATCGCGTTCTTCCTGCTCGATTTCAGCGACACCTTCATCGTTTTTTTCGGCGATCCACGTTTTAGCAAGGTGAGTCCCAAAATGCCTTTCTCGTTATCTTTAGATAAATAATTAATTGTACAAATTGAATTGAATGAGCCACTTGAGCATGATTGAAGATTTAGGGTTTTGCTCAATTGATAAAATTTGGGCCAGGTTTTAGTAATTAATTGCCATATTTTTTGTAGATATTGGATTTCTCAAAAATCGAACTACAGGAAGGCTTCTTTATTTTTCAGATATACTGTTATTTGATCTCAAGGCCTGGCTGGCCGTCGGGCCACGATGGCTTGTGGGCGACGGTTGATGTTTCGGTAACCGGAAAGTGCCTAAAATTAGGCAGAATTTTTGCAACTCAACCAGTAAGCAGATGGACTATAATGTTTAGATTTGTAATCTGACATTGATTGAATATCAACTATTGTTTGACCTTTGAATTTATAATTAGGCTTTAGAAAGTATAAGACTGCAGAAAATTTTTGTTTAATTAAGGATATTAGCTACATTTTTTAATTACATGAATAATACCTAAGACATGAATTTAGTTATACAAAAGTAATGTTTTAAAGATAGGAATCTATCTTCCCTTGTGGGATCTGTTAGTTATTAGCTTTCAATATATTTAAGTTAATTAGTATTTCTTTAGTAATTCAACTGAAGTAATGCTTTAATTCTATTACGAAAAATGGCTTTAAGTCAAATTTGATCTGGGGTCTGAATTTTATTTGTGATTATTTTTTCTTGTTTGAATTTTTTATTAGCTTTATATGGATTTTTAATGTTTTCTAAGCATGAATTGACCATTGAATTGGGATTAAGAGGGGTTTTTTAATTTTTATTGTTGAAAATAGGAGTTGATCGAATATGGCCTTTTAGTTACAAATTATTATGATTTCTTGTTAGGAGGAACCTTGATAGCGGTAAATACATTTAATTTCTAACTCATGAATGCGAAAAACATTCAGAATTGATTTTATGAATCCAAAACGCGAAAGATAAACTTGAAACATTTGAAATAGTAGGGTTTTTAATTTCTCGCTAGGAATTAGCTTAATCGATAATATTTTTAAAGCTTGTAGTTTAAAATCTCTTAGTATATGTATTCTTTAGATTTTAATTTAATAAAAGGCATTTGTTCGTATTGGCAATATTAAAATTTAACAAGGTATAAATATGTGAGCTATTATCTTTAAGCCAAAGAATGAAAGAAATGAAAGATTGAATAAAGAGACTATAATAGTTAGGACACTACGAAACTATCAGTGAAGTAATTGAAATTAACTTAATGATATTTGTTGTTAATGGAAGGAGGATGCGGATTTTTAAATGATTTGATTGCCCGCACGGATGGGCTGTGTTGCATTGATTGATAAAAGATTATAATGATATTGTGATATGTTGGAGCAGGTAGATTAGTTTTCATTTTTAGGGGAGGGTGCTGCGAATTTGATAAAAATTAGACTAAATTTTTTTATTTAACAACTAAATTAATAAGTTTATTTTAGATAGGTTCTAAATAATTTGGTATATTAATTAAATATAGTTGCTCTGATTATTTACTATCTTTATTATTCATTTAATTATCTTTACTATGTAACTGTATGTATAAAAGGCTTATGTTTATATCAAAACAATAAGTGACTCTGCAGGGTTGTAGAATTTACTTACATTTTAGTTTCGTGTTTATTATCATAGACGAGATGATTTGTGAAGCCCATATTTAGAAACGTGATGTATTGTAAATTGGGCCTGAACTGTGGAATTTTGTAAAAAGATAAATTTGTGGCCGAGATGTAATTAAAAAATTCTTGAGGTTTGTTTTTTTTTTAGTAATTATGGGCCGAATTATTTGAAATTTATATTGAGATTAGCAAATTTTAGTGTTCAGGCTTACTACGGGCCTCGGGAGCCCTTAAGCTTACCTGGGCCCTTAGTGCCGGTCCGGGGCCCATTGGGAAACGGGTCGTGACAACTAGCCACCGGCGGATTTCATATTTTATAATTTTTTCATTTTTTTCATATTTAAAACAATAAAAATTTTTAAATATAAAAATTTCTATTATTTTTATTAAATAAATTTTTTATGGATTATGGTTTTATTGAGATAAAGGACTTTAATTATTTTTTAACTAATTTTTCAATATTACAACTAAACCACGGAAAATAAGTTATTTGGCAAATATTTTATTAAATATTTTCCATAAAAATATTTTTTTCAACAAGTTATTTTCCTGTAAGTTATTTTACAAAAAACAAAGGGAGGCTTAATCTCTTAGTGATTTTTTCCCACATTAACCACTCAGTTGGTTAAAGCATCTGTCTGGCTTGAGCTAAGCAAATTGTTAATACTTAATTATCCCCTTTAAAAAAGTTTGTAGTTAACTAACTTAAGCAACGAACACAAAAAATTAATCTTCAAACTTTCTCGCCACACATTTTCGATCCAGATCACCAAAACTTAAAGCTTTAGAATCCAATGCTAAGATTAATCCTTAGCACATTTGCTTTCCTGGGTCCCATATAACTTCAGTTTTTAACGCCTAAAGGATGCCAAGAGAAAACTATTTACAACCTTGCCGGACTAAACTATCCAAACCAACCCACATTAACCACGTTAGCTCGATAACGTATGCAGTAAAAACAAGATATTGGGAATGCTTTTATTTAGAGAACAATATTAAAAATAAATTAAAATTCGTTTTAGACTTTGTTTGTTTCTTGAAAACAATTTACTTCAAAAAAAAATATTTCAAAGCCAACCTGTGTGGAGTAAGTATTTCAGGGTATAGGTAGTTTTTTCTCACTTATATGAAGAGTGAAAAGTTTTAATTGATAATTACCTATCACCAAAATTTTTAAAATTTAATGAGTAAAAGAATGTTACTTTACTATTTTATTTTATTGAATTATTAAAATATCATATAATTATATTAAATTTTGTATTTTTAAGAATAATTTATTGAATTTAAAAAATTAAAACTGATGAATTATGATAATAGTTCATTAATTCAGTTGGTTGGTGGTCGGCAATGTCTTTTGTTACCAATAATATTTAAATAACAGTGATTACTTAATGATGAACAACAATAAAATATATATGTATAGTTAAATTTGTCAATTTCTTTTTTATGACAGTAAATAGTAAATTTTGTCAATTTCTGATTCAACGATAAATAAAATATTATGCTGCTACATGATATCAAGAGTTAGCCAAGTTTTGGGTAAATGTATATATTTAGTCTGATAAGTAATTCAATGCGTTCGAATTTTTTCTTCCCGATACTTTCAAAACAATAAATATATGCATACAGTAAATTCATCAATCTTTATAAAATATTGGCTTAAATGACATTAACTTTACCTGAATTTTATTTACTTTTAACACTGGTGATTATCAATTTTGAGTATTATATTTATAAAATACGAATAGATTAATATTGTACATTTTTTTCATTTAGCAACTATAGATTTTAGAATTTTTTAAATTTTATATATCAAAATATTGATTGATCGGGTGGTCAGATCACTTGTAAAATTAAATAAATTTTTATATTTCAAGCTGACTTTTTTTTATAAAAAAAATTAAATTTTAAAAATAAATTTATATATTCAGCTTTAGAATATTTCACTCTTTTTAAAAAAATGTGGATATTGGACCAGGAAAGTATTACTTCAAAAATTTTTGGAAAAACAAAAATTTCGTCTTTAGTAAGATTTTCCACACACAAAAATTAGCAGACACCCCAAAATTTTTTGCTGCTGTGGATGCTTTTGGCTTTCTTAACTGTCGGCAACTCATCTGCTTTAGCTGTCACTTGCAAACAATTTGACGTTACCTTACCACGTGGGAAGCTATTCTCATTGTTTCAATCACCTTCCCGTCATTTTTTCTCTTGTGTTGTTCAAGCAAAACTCCTAAAACATTTTTTTTTCCCATAAAAATTCGTATTTAAAACCCCCACCCACGCTACCGTATCCAGCATTACACTTCTGTATCCTGTAAATGTTACGGCAACTAAGACCAAAGGATATTTTTCTTCTAATTTTCCGGAGAATTAAATGTGGTATTGGTCCTTAAACTTTTTTCGTTCATTATTTCCCGGGAAAATGATGAAGAGAAGCTTTCCCAAATGTGTTATGGGTTAGAATGGAGTTTGATTAGCTCGAACGACAACTACAAACGAACGATCGTCCTCGTCTGGTCCATTAAGAGATGAAAAGGCAGAGTGGTGAGATGTGACCAGGAGGAATTGCTTTGTTTCAGAAAAGAACCGGGGAAAGGAACGATATTCCTCCAGCCCCATTTTTTACGTCTCCGAATACCCTATGATGTGGCTCTCCGATATGAGGATCTCTGTGGAAATTCTCAAGCAAACTTTTGGTAAGATATAATTACAATGTATAAAACTAAACCTAGCTGGATTTCCAAGTTTTCTCGATGCTTGTTTGTTTTTTTAAAGTTTTTTTATTGTGTTTGTCGGTTGGCGCCGGCGGTAGTGCATGTCTTTTTTGGGCTTTTAGCTGTTTTCGGCTGAGAAAATGGAGGCAATGGAATTTTTAATGAAAAAATGTGTGTGAATTTGGTCGGATTTGCCGGGTGGGTTTTTTACCAACCCAGTGATATAATTTGTACCCTTTTATTATTTGGTTTTTTTATGGGCACTTTTATTGATTGGTTATATAATATTCTCTAA
>NW_023591038.1:0-46512 GCF_014843425.1 Jatropha curcas | reverse complement strand
AAAAAAAAAAAAAAAAAAAAAAAAAAAAAAGGGAAAGGAAAGAGGGAAAACTTCCTACAAAGCCCTTCGCTCCAAAGTTCAACCTAACAATATCAATACAAACTGTACCATGCTTCTGTTTCCTACCTCTCCAGTTCCCAAATCTCTCAGTCCAAACTGCCCTTTCCCCTCACCGGAAGTAATATTCCCGGCCACCGTTCATTGTTAATTAACGCCACCGCTACAAGGCAACGCTCTTTCATCGTTCTCGTCTTCGACTCTTTAACCCAAATCTTCAAAGGATCGGCTTCCTGCACATCGCTGTAACGAGATTCTATCGGGCTCCCGTGGGGAGCCACGAGCCAGGCAGATTAAAATCGGCTTATGCGGATTGTGGCGAGACGTCATGCCCATCCTGCATGTGGCCTGCCTTAGATCGCCAAGGCCTACGTCAGCGGACTGAAGTTCATTCGAAGATTTCATCGCTGCTACTCACCTTTATCGGATCCGTGACAAACGCGGCTTGTTATGACTACCGAAACTTTTACTAGGAAACGGCCGTTTGACTGCAATTGATCTCAGCCGGTATTCGTGGCCGGAACTGGGAGATCGGACCAGTGCTGGTAAGCGAGTTAACTCATCTTGCTATTTTTACTGAATTGAACTAATCAGGACGATTCGTGAATAAATCGGCAAGTTGTAAATATTGGGGATCTTTGAACCTGTCCCTATAATTAGAAGATAGTTGCTAAGTTGCCCCACCGGCAGACGCTTGAAACTTGAAATCCGCTTTTTAACGAGCTTCAATGCTTTTGCTTGATGCTCTGGTCTAATTTAATTTAAACGACGGAGCATCACCGGCTATGTTGGTTCTGTATCCAAGAATACTAGAATAAGAAAAGAAATACATATGTAATTGGGACGATACATGCTCTGTCTAAATCGCCGTCGCTCTCTGAATCGGCATATTTAACGGCGAAAAATACAAAAAAAATATTACAATGATAGTAGAAATCTAATTATATCATAATGGTTTCGATTATTGTTTGATGATTGCTCTTATTTGCTCCTTGTTAATTATTTTAAATTTAATTTTAATGTTGGCAAATATTTAAATTCGCATCTTTCATTCCAAAAACAGCCTAATTTATAGCATTATTGAATTTATTTTTAAAATTCTGCATTTTTAAAAAATAAAAAAAATAATTTTCCACACGGAAAATTGTTTCTGTTGTCTGATAAAAAAGAGTATTCTTACTAAAAAAAAAATATTAAAAAAAAAAAAGAGTTGCTTATTATTCTACACATAATTCTCTTACACTTTGGCCTTACTTCACAACTCTTTAAATTTTAAAAGTAAAACATACCCCTTTGAAGATTAAGATAGTTTAATCTTTTAAAACATGCCCTTTAATTGAACATTGAAGAATTAATTATGAATTTTGATCGAAGTAGTTTACTGTGATTACAATTCTACGAACACTAATCCTGTTCATTGACAGATTAAAAAATTACGAAAGCTATCGGAAAATAAGTCAAAATCTCCAATTATTAGATCTTGGGCTAACCATTGTTTTGCTTAAAAATAGAAATATTTTAACTGTCTTAACAGCTATTAATCAATTTATTGAAGTAATAAGAGGCTACTCCTGTAAGTCGTACCAACAATAATTCATTTTCTAAGCTATATAATATTATTTCTGCTATTGAGCATCCTTATGACACAAATGAAATTCTAAAATCTGTTATCAATCACTAAAAAAAAAAAAAAAAAAAAAAAGTGCTTTGGAAATCTGATCTCATTCTGAAATTATAAATTTAAGGAAAAAGATTAAAAAAATCTAGGATTAAATTGACTTTCATTTCATTCATTTCTCTTTAAATTGGTGCAATTCATGTCGACGACCCGTTTTCCATGGGCCGACCGGCACAGGCCCAGGTAAGCTTAAGGCTTCCCGAGGCCCCGTAGTAAGCCGAAAAACACTGAAAATTTGCTATCTCATATCAAATTCTCAAATATCAGCCCATATACAAAAAAAAAAACAACCTCAAGATTTATTACATCTGCCCAAATTTATCTTTTATACAAACATTCCACAGTCAGGCCCAATTTACAATACAATTCACGTATTCTATAATTGGGCTCACAAAATCATCTCGTCATGATAAACACGACTAAATGTATAAATTCTAACAACTCATGAGCACTAATTGTTTGATATACATAAGCCTTTTTATACATACAGTTACAATAGTAAACATAGATTATTGAACTAGGGAAAATTTCTTTTAGTGCCTGCGTCAAAGAAAGTAACTAACTCGAATCTAAAGAAGAAAACTTACCTTCTTTGAAAAAAATTAAACAAGACATGTCGAATTTTCTAAGGAGTAATAATTATGCACAACACACAACAGTTCACACAAAATGTGTAAAATACAATCTAGTCATCCCGACTAAGTTTAATCGCTCACTTCAGCAGGCTCACACAATGGCACATCACCAGCACTCAGCAATCATTAACATCTTCATATACATCACATCACGTGGAAATAGTCAGTGGATTGTCACCGAACCCCCGATAGACCGTCCTCCACATGGCCTCATCCTCTCACATTGACCCAGGGAGCCGATCCCCATACTGGCCGACCGGTCTAATCGCTCACTTGACCCAGCCCTCGTCATTGTTTTCCTATCCTCTCTTTCTTTTTAACATACCAACGCAGGAGCAACCGGTGGTCTCCCAATTCAAACTAGAGTCATCAAATGCGCTCACTAACACGGGGCCTACCTCTCGCGGGCTGCGATCATAAGTCTACATGACTGTCCGCTGCGCAATCGACCGAGAAAGCCACCCCGTGTAAAACGGTAACAGTAACGGTAGGCTGCACAAGCGGGGCGCCATCTCCATTTACCCGCTTACGGTATCATATTGGATCATATGAACCGGTGAACGTCTCAAAACCACATGGTGACCCACTTTCAATCCCATTTCAACACAACAGATAACACAGCAATAATCACTAACAACAAGTTAATCAAGTATGCAATTAAATGCAAGCATATTAATCAATTAAACATCATAAGCACATGCACAATTTAAACATCCAAAAGTCAATGCCAGAATAATAAATAAATAGTAATTAACAATAATCAACAATAATAAAATAATAACAATATTAACAATAATAATCGAAAATAAAGTAAATAAATAGTAAAATTAATCAAATGAATATAAAGATAGTAAATAATCAGTAGCACTGTATTTATTATCATACCAAATATAGAACTAATCTAAATATAACTTTTAATTATGTCTGTTAAACTAAGAAATTTAGTCTAATTTTTATCAAATTCGAACCAGCACCTCCCCTAAATAATTGAACTATCTACCTGCTCACATCTCAACGAATATCATTATATCTTTATCAAAATCAATGCACACAGCCCAGCGGTCGTGGACAAATCAATCATTTAAAAATCCCATCCTCTTCAAACAACAATACCAATTAAGTTTAATTTAATTAACTTCACTTGAATAGTTTTCGTAGTGTCTAAACTATTATAGTATCTTTAATCAAATCTTCATTCTTCATTCTCTGCTCTAAGAGATAATAGCACATATTTATCCTTGTTAAATTTTAATTATTAGCCAATACGAAACAAACTGCTTATTAAATTAAAAATCTAAAAATACATATTACTAACAGATTTAACTTAACAGCTTTAAAATATATCGATAAACTATTCTAGCGAGAATTTAAAACCTAATATTTTCAAATGTTTCAGTTATCTTTCCGCGTTTGATCATAATAATCATTCTGAATGTTCGCATTCATGATTCAGAATTAAATGTAAATTTACCTATCAAGGTTCTCTAACAAGAATCATAATAATTTTAACTGAGGCCTATCGATTCATCCTATTTTCAACATAAAATTAAAACCCTCTTATCCCATTCAAAATGTCAATTTTCAATGCTTAGAAAACATTAAACAATCCATATAAAGCTATAAAATTCAAAACAAGAAAATAATTCACAAATAAAGTTCAGAACCAGATCAAATATTGATCTTAAGCCATTTTCCTATATAGAAATTACAGCATTACTTCAGCTTTGATTATCTAAAGATTACTATTACTAATAATATTGAACGCTTAAGTAACTAAACAGATCACAAGGGAGATAGATTCCTAATCTTAAACATTAACTTTTTGTATAACTAATTGTCATTCTTAGGTGCATTATTCATCGTAATTAAATGTAGCTAATATCCTAAGTTAACAAATTCTGCATCTTATACTTTCTAACGCCTAATTATAAATTACAAGTCAAACAATTAGTTTGAATATCAAATCAATGTCAATATACAAATCTAACATTATAGTCACTACTCTACTGGTTGAGTGCAAATCGCCTTATGTTAGCACTTTCCGGTTACCGTACAACATCAACCGCGCCACAAGCCACGGTGGCCCGACGGCCAGCAGGCTGAAGATCAAAATAACAGTATAACTGAAAAAATAAACGAATGCTTCCTGATACGTTCGATTTTTGAGATCAAATATGCTACAAAATCATCGGCAATTAATTACTAAAGACCCCCCAAATTTGATCAATTGACATAAACCTAAATCTTCAAATCATCTCAAAGTGGCTCATTCAAAATTCAATTTGTCCATTTAATATTTATCTAAAGATAAGAGAAGGCATTTTGGACCAGCTTCGCTAAACGTGGCATTCGCCGAAAAAAACGATGAAGTCGCTGGAATGAGCAAGCGAGACGCGATCTGGCGGTGGAGCAGAACTGCGACTTCTGCATCGTTGCCGCTCGCAAGAGAGGAAGGAGAAGAGCTTGAGCATCTCGGCGGTGAACGCGAACGGCGAGGTGGCCGCTGGTTCTGGTGGTCGGAACAATGACACAGAGAGGAGAGCGCAGTGAGGTCGCTGGCGCCGCAGAAAAACGGGAAGAGGAGAGGCAGGAGGTCGCTGCCGTTCGATGGTCGGCCAAAGATGGAGCGTCGGTCGGCTCAGGTGGCCGGAAACGGAGGAGGAAAGGGGGAGAGGAGGTCGCTGCGCTTGGTGCCTAGCGCAAGGAAGAAGAAGGGCAAAAAGAAAAGTAAAAGAAAATAAAAAGAAAAGAAAAAAAGAAAAAAGAAAAAAAATCTTGCGGGCTATCTAGACATCCGGTTCGATCTCCGAACCGGTTTTTGGGTCTAATTTAATGATTTCGGCTCGATTCTTTGCTCGATTTTAAGTTTTTCAATGTTTTTTGAATTATTCTTCGTGTTTTCGCATTTTTGGGCTTCGGGCCCAATTCTGAAAATTTGGGCTCCGAAATTGAGCTTGTTTTTACATTAGCTAGCCCAGTGTACGGCCAAAAAATTTGCGATTTTTTGATTTAAAAAAAATTCGATGAACGGTTTTGAAAAATAAAAATTCGGGGTAATTACAATTATTATCCCTAAACAATTTCAATTTAAATTAGAAATTTTGTTTCATTTCACCACGTACATAATTAATCGTACAAAAGAGTAAACTATGGGTATATTTATGTGATTTCACTGAATATCAAATAAATAATAGACAATTAAAAGTAAAAAAGTATGAGAAAAATAAATAAATAATTTATGTCTCTAATTAATCAAATTACATGAAATTGCGGGAATCCGAACCTTTGAAGTGAATAGTAGTATTAGTGATTTATATTTTAAACTCTTTGGTTCACGAGGCAACAATTTTTTAATATTGTCATATAATTTCTTTTACATACTAAAAAATATTAAAGAACAGAACCACTTCTGGAATAAAATATTTATTTACTACAATACATTAAAATATTTAACTATCTTCCACAGCCTCCCATCATAGGTAGGCCTAGTAGACAAAGAACAAACAATAAGTCCAATAGCAGATAGAACAAGCTTCTGAAGAAGATATTAATAAATTCATCAATTCACAAGAAAAATGAATTACCAAAATGAATCCCTCAAACTGCAACTACAGGGAAACGACAAGTAGTAGAGATACCAATCAAGCTGAGAGGAGGCACCATGCATGTCACTTGGTCCACATAACATCCAATGTGTCGATCATTTCTTACCTTAACTGTCAATATAATATGCCAAGTCAACTCAAAATGTTCTAGAACATATAAACTTTGCAATTATTTAAATTAATTAATTAAATTTTTTCTACCCTTCTAATGACAGTGACCATTCGATTCGTGGAAAAAATCGAACATATTTTGATTGTTTTGTTGAAAAGTTCTATTTTGTTAAGAGAATACTCTTTGATTTCGCTCATGGGACACCCTATTGTTTAAGATTATATTCCATAGATTACAACGCTGGAATTTAAAAATTGCAAATAATGCTTTTTGTATTGGGACTTAAGCGTTCCGATTTCCTCCCCTGTTTTTATGTTTTTATTTTTTTAACCGTAGTTTTCCTATATCCCACTGTCTGGATTCAATCTTGGGTTCGCAGATCGAGCAGACCTATAAAATATGCGGAATAATAGTGCTTCCCTCTTTAAATTTTTTAAAGGTACTCATCTTCAGGACTTTGTCCTCCTTGTATTAATTAATGCATCTAATTGGCTGAAATTTTACTTAGAAAAAGGATTTGAAAAAGTAAAATTTCAGTGGAGTCCGACATGTGGCCTCGAGTATTGCATTCCATATAAAGAGCAACACTCCGAGCGTGATCACAATTTTTCTATACTCCAATCAATATAATCATTTCTCTATTTTATTAAGATTCTTTTATCACTGAAAAAATTCAATAGATTGAAATAATATTCTATTTAATTTCAATCGAACGAAGTACATCTGAAAGTCAAGACAAAATTGAGAAGAAACAAAAGAGAAAAAGTAGTGGTTTGTATTTTTATGCACCCAACTGGCTTAGTTCCATTCGCAACCTAATTTATTCAAATGCAACCAAATTCGTCTTTTATTTACAGTGAAGAGGTCGAAAACTATAAATCAAAAACAACATACAACTGGTTTAACGCAACACTGATTCTTTGTTTTTTTATTAGGGTAAACATGTGATCATTGTTCCTACAGCAAATTAAATATTGTTAATACAACTATTAACTGTAGGACCAACATTATAAGAATAATACCCATCGACTGCAATCAAATTTATGTAGGAAAGTTAGAACAGTCACTATTGAAAGGAAAGTAGTTTTTCTGTATCACTAACTTGCCAATATTTCACGCTATAAAATAATAGATAAACTACTATTGCTTGCAACAAAACTCATGAAATCTCGAAGTCTTTTTGATCTCACAGGAAACCTTTGTTCAACTTCAACAATAAATCTCCTCTTACTTTTGCGAAGACTAAGTTCGTTATCTTCCAGTTAATAGAACGAATATAATATTTAAACCACTGAACTAAACTAAGCCATAACTTAGCATTGAATTGATATACTAAAGAGGTAAAATCACTGTGTGGGTAAATATTCTATATGCCTTATTTTTCTCATTAGTTATAGCAAGGATGATAAGGGTGTGCAAACAATCACCTACTGAAAATCGATGCATCTCTGTTTCGGTTCGCTAATTATTTTTAGGAGGTTTGATTTTGTCGGTTTATCCTCGTTAAATATTTAAATTTTAATTGTTTAGGTTCGAGTCTGCTTACATAAAAATTCACTCTATTCGGGCTTTTATTGAGTCAGGATGAAACCAACAAAAACTAGTTGATAACCTGGTTCCATCGAATCATTTCAATTTTAAGTTGCCACGATTTTTAGTTCGATCGATTTGTTTGGTCAAAAATTATGTTTGAAGTTTTTTGACTGTGAAACCAAACCGATCATTGCTCGCCTTCAATGGTAGGGTGGATAAAATAATTTTCATTAAATTTTCGTCTGTAAAATAAGGATCGAGGTAGTCATTCTCTAATTATATTACAACATATGATATATCATTTCGAATGAATATATTTTCAAATTTTGAATCCACAAAAAGAAAAGTCAACTATAAAACCCGAATTGACAAGTGTGATATTAGATAATTAAAACTCTAGGTTTGATTGTATAATTTTTTTGTGTAAACTAACATATCGAAAAGAAATCAATACATTTCAACTAAAAAAAAATCGACATTAAATTATGGTTTTAAATCTATAAAAAAAAAAAAAAAACTTTATAAAAATACCCAGAAACAAATCAACTGAATTTGATGAGCTTTACAAGGAGACTATCCCTCTATTCATATCTAGCATGCAAATCATTATTTCGATAAATCAAATTTTTCTAATGAAATTGAAAAAAAGAAACAGATACAATGATGTAATGTTCAATTTGGAATTAAGAAATTGTTTGTTAAAAACCAAAAATCTTCCTTGTCTACTTGCTCTTAGTGAAGCAATAACACTTTCTAGAAGATATGCGGTTAGTGGCCCTAGTGGAAATTTCGACAAGCCAAGAGCAACTCAATATTCCATGGCCATTGCGGACTCACCCATCTTCCATCTCAACCTTCATATATTATATTTTTAATAATTTAATAAAAAATAACAAACCGGGAGTATGACAAATTCGTAGAGTGGATTACTCGGATCTTTCTGTATAGGCAAATAATGTCAAGTTCTTGTAATTGACATTTTTGATGTATGATCTGATTCATTTGTATCATTAATTTTAATTTATTAGGATTCAAATTTTATTCAAAAATCGTATAATTATTATATTTTCTTTCGTATGAATTTCCATTTCTGTTTAAATAATTTAGTTATTATTGGAATTTAAAATTAAGTTCAGATTTAATCGGTAATAAATATTTTTCTAAAAAAAGAACATATGATTCCCTAAAAGAATTTATTGGCAAATTTTTAGATTTTATATAATAGTTGGTACATTGGAAAGTTTGAACCTCAGCGGATTTTGAAGTGCGCTTCCCTTTCACTAACTTACTCTCTAAAATATTTATTTACTTTATTTTTTAATATATTTTCTTACTAATTACCTCCTTACCAATTCTTAGCTTCGCCCTCTATTTTCAAGTAATAAAAAACAACCATCAATTTTTTTTATTTCTATTTAACATAAATTTTGAAATCATATTTAACGCTTGGCAATATTTAATATTCGACTAAATGCATAATTTTTTTTCCTGGTATTTATATAACAAAATATTGGGAATCTTCTTATAATTCTGAAAATTTTTTACCTTTCCTATTTTACATCTTTTAATATATTTACGAGCAAGTGCAAGAAAAAGCATGCGCCTATATAAAAGACTACGTGCTTTCTAAACATCCAGTTGATAATTTTCTTCTTCCTTCTATCTTTTTCTTTTTCTTTTTCAAATTAAAATAAAATTTTGTTGCTTTTAATTAAGAGAAGAATAAAAACTCAAATTTGGCTTTTCATTTAAGAACATCACATTTTTTTTTTTTTTTTTTTTTTTGGTTTTTAAGAAATTTATTATTTTTGTCTTTTATTTCCTGGGTTTTGTGTTCTCTTATCTGTTTGGATATTGAAATGTCGAAGATAAAAGACATAGGTCCCCTTACTCAAATTCTTGTTGCACATTTGAATTTTTGAGATATATGGTGACTATCCAAGAGAGAAACTAGATCCTCTACACTATCAATCTATAAAGAAGACGAGGAGGCCTCTCTTGTAGAACGAGAGTCTGCTGATATAAACAATAACCAGCGAACCAAACACCCAACAATAGAAGAAGAACGCGTCACTTTTGGCGATTTCTATTAATTTGGGATCATTTTATATTCAGTTTTTTTTTATTTTGAATTCCTTTGGTGCTTAATATACTAGATTGCGCTAAATAGAGTATAGGGGAATTTTATGTTTTTTTTTTTTTTTTTTTTGCCTTTTTCATCTTTTAGGTATTTTCTCGCATTGGTGGTGTTTAAGGTTTTATATGGCTACTCTCCTATGTACATACAAGGGAAAAAATAATTATGTAACTTGTCTCTTATATACTTTCATTTCTGTGGTTTGCCTATTCGAGGGAAAAAGAAAAAGACATAAACTGATTATAATTTTTTCAAGCTCTTTTCCAATTAATAATAATTGCATTATTTCTTTTTTTATTTTTTTTATGTCAAACAGCTATTTTCAATCGTTGAAAAACATAAGTAGAGGACCTGTGCTTTGATTATATTCGAAAATTAAATCTCATAACCATTACTGTCAAATTAGGAATTTTTTTGCCAGCTCAAACTGAAGTATAGCTACCGTAAACTTATAGCCTGAGAGAAATATTTAGACAAATCACAATCCAATCATTGTAAATATAAGGGGCTAAGATTTTTTTCTTTTTTTTTTTTATAAAGTAGGGGCAGATCACTAACATTATTAATTATATGGTTTTGTTTTTTTATGTGAGTACAAAACAAATGAACTTTTTGACTATTAATTTAAATTTTCAATCGACAGACGTTCAACTGAGGCCATCAATAATCGAATACTGATTCCAATATAAATTATATTAAATTTATAATTATATAATATATAATGTTTCCAGTTATTCAGAGCACATGGATGACTTTTTTGAGATTAAAGATAGTGCATATTGACTATCAATATTGATGCTCCACACATAATCAAACAAGTTATTAAGCAAGAGGCCATTTTCCGTTGGTTAGCACGCTGTCGAAAAATTTCATTTTTATATTGTTTTTTTTTTTTTTTTTTTTTTTTTTTCAAAATTAAGTTTGTTTTTTGATTCCCTTCTTTCTTGAAAAGGACATTTGTTCTAAACGTTTTAAGAAGTACATGTTATAGAAATAGGAAATTAAGTAATGTAAAGTACTAATTAAATTTTTGGTGAGTGGAACAATTTTATGTTATAGAAGAAAAGCAATTCAACTGAATTGTTTTTCTTTCCTTTTTTATTTTTTAGTTAAGTACAGCGAAGGGAACTACTATATATTCTAGAACATTAAGTAAAATATTTACCCTGTTAGGTTTCTTACTTAAAGAAAAAAAGAATCAGGTGGGAATTGGAAAAATTAACCTACGTGAATTTTAAGTATTAAACTAATTTTAAGTAACAAAATTTTAACAAGCAAAATTATATTGACTTGACTTTTATCTAACACTGTAAAATTCAAGTTAAATCTTTTTGCCCTTTCATTTTAAGTCAATTCTAAATTAACTCGCTACAAGCAAAAAAAAAAGAAGAGTTACCATAATACATTTGTCGCTAATCTCAAAATTTTTTTTTTTTAAGCTAATTTAGTTATCTCCCGCGACAAAAATAATGATAAAAAATTTTTTTTATGCGTAAAATTAGCAACAAACTTTTCTTACGCTAAATTTTTTTTGTCCCTAAAGTGTTGTTGTGTGAAATAAGCAAATTTTTATCGGTAAATTTATTAACTTGCTATTTATTAGTATTTTATCGTTAATTAATTAATGAAAGTTTAAAAATACATTTTTATTCGTATATTTGTCATTGTTTTGCCATTAACTTTAATGCATAATTTTTTAATAAACTAAAATTGATTTATCAAAGTATTTATTGGTATCTTGTCATTGTTTTTATTATTGATTTTTAAATCAATAAACTAATCCATACTAAACTTTATATAAGATATAATTAAATAATAAAAAAATTATGAGTTGGAACAGGCAGGAACTAATAACTGTTCGCTAGCAATCCAAGAGTTGGAGATCAACTTCCGATATAAAAAATAAAAAAAAAAAAATTAAAAAAGGTACAAAGAAGTAAAAAGAGAAGAAAGAAGAGAAGAAAAAGAAAAGAAAAAAAAAGAAGAAAAATAAAAGAAGAAAGAAGGGAAGGAAGAAAGAAAAGAAAGAGGATGAATGAAATGAATGAATTGAAAGGAAAAAAAGCTATAGCAGAAGAGGAAGGAGCATAATGGGGGAAAAAGAGAAAATTGTTATTTAAAAATAAAATTTCAGCCTTTATTAGCAAGAACAATTTTTGTCCATGAAATTTTTGATGGTAAAATTAAATCTCCAGCCTAAACTTTAATTTTCTTCACATTGTCGCTAATGACAATAAATTAAGATAGAAATCATTTTTATCTGTAATTGTATTAACGTTGGTTGGTAATTATTATGTGGAATTCCTCCAACATGTGGGAACCACACCATGTTTTACAAAAAAAAAAAACAGCTCATGTGGTGATCTGTGTACATGCTCAACCACATGAAGCTGGTATCCACATCTTGCATGAAGCTGTGTACAACTTTCTTCCTCTATAATACTAGGAGAAAGAAAACATCTTCAACACTACAAAAACTAGAAAGAAATATAAATACAATTTCAAAACAAGTGCTATAATTTAGGAAAATGTTTCTAAATTGGAAAAAAGAGAAAATATAAAGGATTAATAATTTTTGGGGTGTTTGTTTGGAAAACACTTAGATGCCACTATCTTTGGTATTCTTTTTGTACCTACTATTTTTTAGTAGAAGAAATTGTCCGTTAACTCAAACAGGATAATGCAAACCGAAGACAACGGAAGAAATGATAGAAATACATCTGCTATCATCCTCAGAGAAGATGGTGAGTGACTTTAGTCACTCATGATGCAGATTGCTGTCATGTTTGGACGATGCAAGATACCTGAGTGGACTAGTAGACCCGGTTGCTTCATGACCACTCGTGTTCAAATAGGGAATAATTTTCCATTTTTAAAGCAGAAGATTTTGCCACTATAGAATCGAAAAATAATAGTGTCCTCGCAAGTGGCGGAATTGGTGATATCCTGCTATAAAAGACAAAGTGTCTGGGTGCACAACTTAACACTTAAAAATGTGAGAAAACATATACCCGATTTCGTGAACCTGTTGTATGTCAGTGTAACTGACAAGGAAGGCTACACCATCATACAGGTGACGGTAATTGGAAACTCACCAAAAGGGTTCTTTGGTGGCTGGCGAGAGGAAATTATGTTGCTCTCCGTATAAGAACGCAACCAATAATAGTGCGGGTCAACTAATACAATTTGCAGACTGATGCTTCACTGAATTTGTGGCATACGCGCCGGCGGCTGCACGTTAGTGAGAAAATGGTTGAATAGTTGGCTAAGAAGTCTCTCATACCATTAACCAAATGTAAAATAAACTCTTGTGATCATTGTTTATGGGAAGCACAATCGTGTCTCTATTTTTGAAAAGCTCTAGAAAGGCAAGAAGAAATAAGTTGGAGTCGTACACTCTGATGTATGTCGGCCCATGGGAGATAAGAATCACTTGAGGAATAGGTAATTTTCTTACTTCAATGATGATCTTTTCACGAAAAATAGGATATAATTTGTTGCGCACAAAAGACCCAAGTCATTCAAGTCCTTTCAGCAAATTCTCATGCGATGGGTGGAAAAGGGGAGAACTCGGAGTTGCATTGAAATGTTTACGCAACGATAAAGGTGGTGAAATATCCCTAACGATTTAAGAGAGTAACTGTAGTCAGCAGGTTATCTAGGCACACAAAGACAGTCCCTGGTATGTCCTCACACAACGGCGTTGCATGACAATGAGTCGCACCATTATTGAAAGAGTCAGATCCATGCTCAAAATGGCGCAACTTAAGCCATTTTGGGGAGAAGCTGTCAATACTGCTGTCTACGCTAATCAACCGACTCCTTCAGCACTTTGGAATTTTGAGTATCTCGGAGAATGTCTGGACAGGTTAGAAGTATTTCATTCTCTCACCTGAGGGTTAATTTGCCACAAGGCATTTATGCATATTTCGAAGGAGCAGAGATCAAAGATTGATGACAAAGTCATTCCTGTTGCACTTTTGTTGGTTATAGAGACGAAAAGTTTGGCTAGCACGGTTGTAGGCAACCCCCAGTGAAAAAGAAAGTTGTCCGGAGCCGCAGACGTAGTATTCCAATGAAAATGACGATCGTGACAGATACAACTTGTGAAGAACTCCAAGTCGATAGCTGTTGTTGATATTAACTACCACGGAAGCCATTCCTCACGATGATCGCTCAGAGGAGGAAATGCCAGAACAAGAACGAAAGAAGAAGAGAAACCCAGTCGTAGGGATTCAAGAGACAGATTGTAGATTGATAAACCAGTGAATGCAAAGGTGGTGAGTAAGCGGGGAGCAGAGAACCCCCATTCCACAAGAAGGAGTTGAATCCTCAGTTAAAAAAAAAGGTCAACCAAGAGAAACGGCCAACCAGTCCTACAAGTACCCTAAGTTCTGATTACATTTTTGATTACCGAGGAAGGGGGAGCCAGAAAAGCTCCACAGATGTGCCAATCTTGCAAAGACAGAGGAATGCTGGACCAAAGGCCATCCAAGAAGTAGCTGATTACTTTGAAAAAATGACACGTTGAACGGGGAAACTGTTCAAAAGGGAAAGAGAACATTAAAAAATAATGGGTGTACAAACGAAGAAAGATGATGGCACATCTAGTGAGATACAAACTCAGATTGGTCGAAAGGCTTTACTCCAAAAGTAAAGGTATTGAACTTTGAAGAATTTTTTCAACCATTAGTTCGCTGAAAATGAAGTTCTATTCGACGTTTGGCTAGGTAGTAGCCAGTTTGAATCTTGAGTTAGAGCACTTGAATGTAAAGACCGCAAATTCTTTGCATGGGATCTAGAGGAAGAAATCTATACTGGAACAAACCAGAAGGTTTCAACGGTCAAGGGAAAAAGAGGACATGGTTTGTCGCTTGAAGAAGATTCTTGTACGGGTTTTGAAAACAAGGCACCGCGCAATGGTATAAGAGTTTGATTCTTCTCATGGCTGAATCAAGGATACAAAAAGGACAGATGCAGATCTTGTGTATATGTCAAGAAATTCCTACATGGTAAACGTTTATCATCCTTCTCCTATATTGTTGATGATAATGCCCTATCGTTGGACCAGTGCACACATGATTACGCAAGTTAACGAGTGATTTGTCAAACAGCATTTGACATTGAAGGATTGGATCCGCACGGCAAATTCTTAGAATGGAGATTATCGAGACACGGAAAGTCCTGCAGGTTATGGTTATCGCAGAAAATAATGATATTGAACGAGTTTTGAGATGGATCAATATGGACAGAATGCAAAACCCAGTTTAGCAACTTCGCTTGCCGCTCACTTCAAGTGACTAAGAATATCCTACCCATTCAACAGAGCAAAGAAAAAGGAAATATTTCAAAAGTTTCATATTTTCAAGCGGTCGAGAAGTTGATTGTACGCAATGGTTGTGTAAGAGACCAGATATCCTCATGCAGTGTGCTTATGACCCGATTTTGTCCAATCCCAGAAGACACATTGGAAGCATAAGTGGATTTTCAGATACCTGAGAGGAACTTCAAAGTTATGTTTAACTTTTGGATGTGAAAAGACTGCACTTGTTGGCTACACAGATGCAGATATGGCCGGTGATCTTGATCAAAGAAAATCTACATCGGGATACCTATTTACATTCCCAGGGGGAGCTATTTCCTAGCAGTCGAGACTACGAAAATGTGTTTCGTTATCAACAACTGAAGCAGAGTATGTTGCAGCAACGGAAGCAGGAAAAGAAATGCTTTGGTTAAAGCGATTCTTTCAAGAATTAAGTGTGTAGCAGGAAGAATATATAGTTTATTTATTGTGATAGTCAAAGTGCGTTTTAGACTGAGCAAACAATACTAGGTATTATGCGACGGACGAAAGCACATTGATTGTTAGGATTATCCTCATTGGCTCTAGACTTTGCCATTTGAAGAGAAGCACAGTTTCCAGTTGGGAAAAAATCCATTTACAGACAAGAAATGCTGCAGATATTATTGGCAAAAGGTCGTTCCGAAGGAGAAGTTTGAGCTGTTGTGTCAAAGCAGCAGGGATGGAGAGGTACCCATTCGATGTAGTTTGGAGGGGGAAGAATTTGTTGTTGGATTCCCTTCCAACATTGTGGGCACCCACACATCATGGTTTAAACAAAAAAAAAAAAAAAAAGCTCATTGGTGGTGCGTATCTGTGTACAGCTCATACCACATGAGCTATGTTTACATAGCTTGCATTGAGCTTTTGTGTACACTTTCTTCTCCTTGTTAAATTATATAGAAGAAAACGTTTCAACACACAAAACAGAAAAAATTATAAATTACATTTCCAAAGAAGGTTTAAATTTTAGGAAAAAAGGTTTCCTAAAAATTAGTGAAAGAGGGAAAAATAGTGAGGGATTTATTAATTTTTGGGGTGCTTTTTGGAAAACACTTAGAGTGCACTATTTTTGTAATCTCTTTTTTGTACCTTACTATTTTAGTAGAAAGAATTATTCGGAGTTTTTTTGTCTCTTGTGGACGTAGGCTCATAACGAGTGAAGGGTAAATCATTGTATAATTCTCGGTATTACTTATTTTTCATTTGGTATTTACTGGTAATTATTAAGTTTTACCGTGGTTATTATTTTCAGTAATTTTATTGTTAATTTTATCAATAATTTGACAGGGGTAAATTTCAAAATAGCACTATTTTTGTAATCTCTTTTTGTACCTACTATTTTTAGTAGAAGAATTATTCGGAGTTTTTGTCTCGTGGACGTAGCTCATAACAGTTGAAGGGTAAATCATGTAAATCTCGGTATTCTTATTTTTCATTTGGTATTTACGGTAATTATTTAAGTTTTACCGTGGTTATTATTTCAGTAATTTATTGTTAATTTATCAATAATTTGACGGTAAATTTTCAAAATAGAAAAAAACAATAAAAAAGAAAGTTAAGAAGAAGAAGAAAGAAAAAAAGACTATTAAAAAGAAAGAAAGAAAAAAAAAGGGGAAAAAAAAGGTATAGTAGAAGAAGGAAGGAATAATAGGAGAAAACGAAAGAAATTGGTATTTAAAAATAAAAATTTCGGCTTTTAGCGATAAAATCTTTGTCCCTAGATTTTGATGGTAAAATGTATGAAGTTTTAATTTTTTCAAATTTTGGTAGCTATGATGTCGCTAAATACCAACAAACTAGTGACAAAAATACTTTATCGGTAAATTTTTTGCTAAATTATTAGTAATTTGTCACTAAATTTCATCATTTACTGTCTACTTTTCTGCCTAAAATGTTAAAATTTTTTAAAAATTTCTCAGTATTTTTTTGGTAATTTATGGATAATTTGACAGTAAAGTTTTAAATATGCACATATCTATGGCGCAATTTGTGTTGTGGCTGATTTGTCAAAAAATTAGGCGCAATTATTAACGATAAAATTCAATTTTGTAGATAAATTTTGCTGGTAATTTGTTGTTAATATTAAACAACTTTTTATTTTAAAATTAAATTTTATCGATAATTTGTCCCTAAATAGGGACAAAAATCTTTTGTTAGTAAATACTAATTTTCTTAGTGATTGAGACTTTAAAGATTATTAAATAATTTAAAGCTAATAAATGCTAAAAATTTTAATTTTAAATGCTGAATGATATTATTAAACACACTATTTTAATATATTAATTAGATTTTGAGACGACAAATTTTGACTCTATATGAATTGGGGATTGACATGGAAAATTATTTTTACAATATAGTCCTTAATATTTTATGAAATACAATATACTAAAATCTCTTTTAATTCACTTTTATCAAACTATAAGATTATTCCGTCTAATTTTTGTATCTTTTCCGTTAAATGGCTCATGAAAGGATGGAAATACTCCTTTTATCTCTTTTCACCTTTGGGACATTTTAAAAAATATAGAGACAAACTAGTTTTGTTTCTCAAGCTACAGAGATCGTACTGTAATTTTTCTCATATAAAATTTTAATATCTCTTATTTAACCTCTGTATTTTCTTATCACTTAATGGAAAAGATACAAAAATTGAACAGAAAGATCTAGAAGTATAACATAAGCAAAACACAGAGACAAATTGGTATATTTTTAAAAATACAAGGACTGACTAATTGTATTTCGCAAACCACATGGAACCTTACTATAATTTTTCCATATACATAGTACAATTGAGTTAAGCATTATATATAAAAAGAGAATGAGGTGATGCTCTCTTTGGAGAGTGGATCTCTAAAATTGAGTATTTGGTTTTAATTTAACTAGGAAAAATTGAAGATTTAAGAGAGAAAATATGTGTTCATTACCTCTCTCTTTAATTTATAAGTTTATGGATTTTATACATTACTAACTCTTAAAATTTATTTTCTAATTTATAACTTTTATGATTTAAACACAATTACTTTTAATATTCTCTTCTAATTTTACTCACATACTATTTTAAGAGTGATGTTTCACTTTAATTAAAATAAAAATTTTAATTCTACATAATACATTTATATCATATTGTATATGCATTGTATACACCTCAATTTTTTTAGCAATTTTTTACTTGATACATATATTCTATACCTAAAACAAATTATATAGCTGTCGAAACCACTTAGTTAGGTTGTATTTCAGCAATAACTTTTCAAAAAGCTTTTAGCGTTTTGACTGATTAAAATGATATATGCTATTGTTTATAGTATTCGGTAGCTATGCATTTGAACTAACTTTTATAAGTTAAAATAACGTTTTATAAAAATTAACACATGTAACGTTTAACTTTTAGTTTTTATGGAAAGGTACTCAAACAGCTAATAGCAAAACGCTACTAAAATAACTAACAGCTATTAAAATATTTAATTTTGCACAATAGACCCTTACTCATGAAGTGTGTAAAGCTTGTGTTGGACACCAATTTCTAATTCCAGATATATATGATTTAAAAGAAAAAGAAAAAATTAAAAAGATATGATATATGCATGCCTTTTGTGGATGATTATGCCTCGCAAATAAATGCACGATATTTGTCTTTATTTCAACTTTTCATATCATTTTTTTTTGTCTCCTAGATTTTTTGAGCTAAATAGAAAATTTATTACACATATCCTGAGAAACTATCACCATAAATTAATATTTGACAATTGTTTGTCATTAACATTATTTATTAAAATTATTAAAATGACAATCGAGTGTGATCTGATTGATTTTTTTACTTATATAAATAATAGAAAGTTTCGAATTCAAGTTCTCTCGATTGTGAAAGTTTTCACTAATTTAGTGAGTTAAGGAAAAAACTAACTCTATTGTGTTATTTTAGCTCATTGACGCTTCTAATGAATTAATTAAAACAGAATAATATACCACATAAAAATTAATTTTATAATATATATGAAATAACTTCATTTTTATTTTTCCTACACAAATAGGAAAATACTTTTTTACAAAATTTCATAAAGAATTGGAACAATGCATTGTGCTCTCCTCATATTTGTGAATGCAATATATGTATATGAGAAAAATAAACTTTTTAATTTTATTCATCCATGAAGTATTTTATTTTGTACGCACTTGGTATATTCATGTATTATTACATTCAAGTAATAGAACGGAAATTATATTTCCTTATCAATTAGGGTTCAATTTCATGGTAGAGAAAATATTAAAATCACGTTATTAAAGGCACGTTCGGCAAAATTAGTTGTTTTGGTAACTGTTAATTGTTTTAACAGCATTTAACTGTTTGACTAATTTTTTCTAATTTTAGAATAAAATCTTAAGTGATCCTAATATATTTGAATCTAATCTTAGTGTATCCCATTATCAACCTTTTTCTTTTTTGTGCATACCTTGTACACTTGTATAAATGGTAGGTGTTATATAATGTAAATCACATAATAATGCAATAAAAATTCATTCTAATTCAACTATAGGATCAAATTCACATACACTAAAATCAGATTCATATATATAAGAATTACTTCGGATTTTATTTTAACATATCAAACCCTAAAAGTTAAACATTACATGGGTTAACTTTTTATAAAACTCTACCTTATCCTTTAAAAGATATTCCTCCCATATATAATGAAATCTTGGTCAGCTAGTATTCAAATGTTATTTTACCAAACATTATGAAAAATAGCATTTATCAAAACGCTAAAAACTATTTAAAAAATTATTGTCGAACACAATCTAAACTAGACTAGTGTAAGATGTACACCTTTAAAATCACTTGGAGGAGAAACTTAATCTCGGTAATTAGTTTTTTTGAATGTCACCTTGAATAGTGTAATTTTATCCAATTTGCTATTAAGTTAATAATTACAAATGGATCAATCAGTTCAAGGTCTCTATTTAAGGTAAAATTATAGTTTCTCTAAAAGATCTTAGTGAAATTTATGGTTTAACATATCATAATTAGTACTAAAAAAAAGAAACGTTTCCCTATTATCTGACCAACAATAATCTTTCTCCCTCCATAATTAAAAGACAAAAAAAAAAAAAAAAAAAAAAAAAAAAAAAAAAAAAAAATTTATTGGTTTAACATATTCATAAATGTAGTACTTAAAAAAAGAAACGGTTTCACTCCTATTATCTGGACCAACAATTAATCTTTTCTCCCTCCATAAATTAAAAGACAAAAAAAAACAAAAAAAAAAAAAAAAAAAAAAAAAAAAAAAAAAAAAAAAAAAAAAAAAAAAAAAAAAAAAAAAAAAAAAAAAAAAAACGGTAAGCATCTCAATGATCTCAATTGGACCATTTGAGGCAGGCCTCCTAAGTTGTATTGGTCCCAGCCCACAAGTTTTGAAGATTTGACAGTTGTATGACGAAGATGAAGGCCCATATGTAGATTAGATCAGTCTGATAAATATTTACATTGTCCAAAACATCATATGAATTCATAAAAAATCTAGGGACATGCAGCAGAAGTGCAGAACACGCAGGATCAATAATTTTTGCACAGCTAAAAGCTTTAACTGTTATTAAGCTCTAAGTAAGTAAGCTGGAATAGGCGGTCCCTAATAATAAAGTTTGGATATCGGTGGTATATACCTAAAAAAAAAATATCAAATCTTATATAAATTGAGATTGGTTGAACCAACTCCAACCAAACCTAATTCAATTGGCATCGTCCCAATTTGAGAATTACTCTAATCGCATCTTTAAGATGACTATTATTTGTCATCCATTGCTCGAATTCACTGTTTCTAGGCTCCCTTTATTTTGGAAAATAACTTGCCAAATAACTTATCAAAAATGTTTTCTAGCTAGAAAAATTCATTATTTTCCAATATTTGATATTGCATGAAAAAATCACTTGGAAAATATTTTTTGGCATTTGCTACAACATTGAAAAAGAATTAATTTTTCATTATATAAATAATGCATTTACACCTAATATTTATTCAGGCTAATGAAAATTTTCACATTCTTATTTTTTAAAATTTTTATAAATTCACATGATTTAAAAATGATGAAAATACTTCTTTATTTATGATTTTATCCTTAATTGCAATTAAGGGTGATATTGGTGTAGAAGATTAAGTCGGGTAAAATCGACAAAATAGGATGAATCTGCAAAAACCTGTAAAGTATGAAGCCTTCCAATATATTAGGTCATTATATTTCACATAAATATAGAGATATTCATAAGAAAATCAAATAAAAGATTAAATATCATAATAAAAAAAGCATTTCAATATTTCAATATAATTTCGTAAATTCAAATTAATGTTCATACATTACTTAAACGAATAGGTCCGATTACAAAAGGCAATAATAATAACATGAGTCCAAGAAGTAACAATGATAGAATTAGTCAAAAAAAAAAAAAAAAAAACCTACTTAAACGAATAGGTTCCGATTACAAAAGCGCAACTAATTAATAACATGAGTCCTAAGAAGTAACAATTCGCATAGAAATTAGTCAAAAAAAAAAAAAAAAAAACCCTACCTAATAATCTGTTAACATGGATCTATGGCACGTTGCAAAAAAAAAAAAAAAAAAAAACCCTACCTATAATGTTAACATGGATCTATGCACGTTGAAAAAAATTCTGAAACTAATTTTTTTGAAGATTTGCATTTTTAGCTATAAAGGTTTTGCAAACATGTATTTCTCCATTAAATAGTTAAAAACAGTTGCAAAGTGATTTTATCATAATCTTCAATCTTCATAACTTTATCGTAAAGAACATAAATAACAAATTGATTCTTGTCTAGATCTTCGATGGCTAATCCAACCAGCTCTTTCACTTATGTAGCCAATTTTTAGCACCTGCATCTTTAAAATCACTGTTTTGTTTTCCTAAGATATTTTTTGAGATGAATGAATGACAATTGAAATACTTCTTTCTCTTTTATCACTTCTTTAAACTTAATATCATCATCATCATCATCACCACGAATTGTGGAATTCACCTTAGTATTTACTGTCAATTACATATTCACCTTAGAATTCATCTTTAATATCGTTCTGTTGTCCATTTCTGGCATTTTTCTCGTTCTTCCTTTTAATTTAGATTGATCCTCTATCTCATGGAGCGTTGACAGTTCATGTGGGAAGTGTTGGAGGAAAAGATGATAAGATCTTATAAAGCTCAACCATGTACTTATAGCGCTACAGTTGGAGGCCCCCGGGTGCGTCAAAGGCTTTTGGTGGAGGTCTTACAATAGATGGAAATGGCATATGAGCTAGAGGTTTTATAGCTCCCTATTGAAAGTTATGAAGCTGGTAAACCTCTTCTAGGCGTCACTAATGTGCCTGCGGAATATGACAACTTGGAAGTGGTTAAGCTCATTATTTCGAACTCTATGATTGTAATTGGCCTTCGTCCTCCAATTATGCGAGTCGGAAACCTTCTGTCTAGCTCGTGAGACTCATCTTGGTGCTCGTGAGACTCATCTTGGTACCCGTGCTCCTCATTTCTTGGTTAACGTACAACGTAAGTGGGATATCATACCCCAGACGATGCGTATAAATTTTTGCTCTCTGCTCCCATATTTTACCTATAAAATAAATAAAAAAAACCAAATTTATGTGTCATTTTCAAATGGTTATAATTGAAGTGGAGGTTTCCAGGAAGTATTATAGACATTGAGGCACAAGATCAGTCTGTTGTGTCGTTTTGTTCGCAATTCTATCCATAATAACACTCAAGTGGGTCCTATTTCACGGATTTATGTACTACTCTTCCTTTTCATGTAATGTCAACTTCGAAAGTTATATCTCTTCCTTGTCAGGGGAACTCTTTCATATTCATCTTGTTAGTATCTTAGTCCTTTTTTTTTTTTTTTTTTTCTTTCATTATTCATTCTTGTTAAGTATCTTTAAGTCCTTTTTCTTAGTCCTTTTTTTTTTTTTTTTTGAGAGAAGCAATCTTTTATAGTGGTTGGATATATAAGGAGTTTGTGATGAGCAAATTATAAAAGTTACGACTAAGCATTAATCTATGACCATTTTATTAGGAGATAAATTTTTTTTATTAAAATGTAACTAATTTTTATTTTAGTTAACTTTATATTTGTTCCAATCCGAGTTCACATAATTTTGAAAATCCAGGAGAAAAGACTTATTTTCAAAATTAATCATTAATTTTCACATTATTATTCAAATGAAAGGATAATGTTTAATATAATTAGAATTACAAATAGAAAAAAAGAAATAAGGAGTATAAATTAGGCTGAATCACAAAAAAAAAAAAAAAAAAAAAAAAAAAAAAAAAAAAAAAAAAAAGAATCTGTTACTTACATTTTTGGCAAAATTAGCCAATACTTTTTATGTTTGTCAATTATTACGTCATATTTATTTTTTCCTTATTAATTATAGCCTCCATCCAGAGTCCATTAATTTGGTTTGCTTATTTGGCTCTTATGTTGATCAAAAAAAAAAAAAAAAAAAAAAAAAAAAAAAAATCTGTACTTTTACATTTTTGGCAAATTAGCCAATACTTTTTAATGTTGTCAATTATTACCTCATATTTATTTTTCCTTATTAATTATAGCCTCCATCCAGAGTCCATTAATTTGTTGCTTATTTGGCTCTTAGTTGATCCTGCAGCACCCAAGCATACATCCACGTGACTGTTCTTCGGCCCTTCATCCTTGCTTTTAGAATTTCTAAGTTAGAAGATTATATTTATGAGACAATCTCCTTCACATCCCACCACAAGTTTAAAAGAATCTGGTATGATGGACAATTGGCGAGCAACTCACACCGTCAGTAACCCCAAAATCTGCCAAGTAGGTTTCTTCACTTCTGCAGCTGCATCCCTTAATTGCATGCAATTGGATTCTTAACAGAGATAAGAATTAATAATAAAAAATAGGCACATAGTATTGATTGATAAAATTAAAAGCATTAACCAAATTTGAAAGAACTTCAAAAGTTCAGACTTTTTTTTAGTGATTGAGCCTATAAATTATACTTTGATAATATAAGAGAAGTGTAGTATAAAATATTTTTTTGATACTTTAATTGTTTTTTATATTTATAAACGTAAGACTTATCATCATGACCGGTGGAATATATGCCTCGTGGTGGGTTTGAAAAATGAGAATTCTTTTAGTTTTCTAAAATTGCAAGGCAACAAAACCCTAGGAAGAAAGGTTTTCAACGCAACAATAGAAGAAACAGAAAACCAAATAATAATGGAAGCACGGTTGAGGTATGGCATATCTCGTGAGCCAAGAAAGTCCCAACGCAACCCGCTCATAATTAGAATGGACCATTTATTGTTTTATGTTCTTATTTTACCTCATCACTTCATATGCAACAAAACCGTAATCTATATATGTATATATATGACAATGATGTGAGTTTTGCGATTGTTGTTCCTGTCTTATTACAAACTGAAAGAGGAAATCATGTTATATGTTTTCTTTTTATCATACTAAATATATTTTTTTTTCAATTTGTTCTACAAAATAGTGCAAAAAAAACCTTTTTTATTCACTTTAGTTGACCCCTAATTTTTGAAAATTTTTTTTAGCCATCCAATTCTAAAGTATATTTCCCACTGCTATTACAGAACTTTACTTCAATACCATACTGACTTAAGTGTGAAGAAACGTATGCAAAATGAAAATAAACATGACACTGAAATGGTATGGCTGTGACCTGTAAAATTGTTGAATTATTGATCTAATTGGAGCCAAAAAAGAACAAAAGAGGAAAAAAAAATGAATGACTCATGAGCTATTAGTAGGCTTGCATTATCTGACAAGCTTCCACGGGTTCATGTTACGAGTTTTAGAGGAAGAAGATGATAAAAGTGGTGACAGGGTGGTAGCTAGGGATGCATGGTAGCTAATTAGTAAATATATTTTTGTGGTTAGTTGGATATCCGAAAGTACATTTTGCGGGGATAATAAAAAAATTTTACACTCCACAAACCGGGTGCACGGTGGTTATATATATATTATATATATGAATGTTGTGGATCACTCACCAAAATTTTGGCTTTATACATAAAGGTGATTTCTATGTATCTTTCTCTGTTAATATTTTCTGTCTTAACGTTTTTTTAAAATATTAATTCTTTGAGTAGTTAAAGACGTACGTAGCTTCCTGGAACCAGCGGCTTTCGCCTTTCTATCACTGATTGGCCCTAACAATGTCTTCCTTCTACGTCTAGACATTAGACTGCATCGCAGAATTATATTCTTGTGATAGCTTTGTCTTGTCAGCAAATTTGTCATACAGTTTATGCAACTGTGTACTGTCTCTACGGAAATTATAAAGAAGACAAAGCTATGATAAGATGACACTTTGATCCAGCAGACTAGTTTCTTTCTTGTTTCATTTTTTCTTCCTTCTTTTTGGGCTCTGCTTGTATTGTATGGTTATAATAAGAGCAACTTAGCAGAATATGCAAGAATATTCTAATGAATTTATATCCATATGATTATTGAATATTGTACAATAACCGGGAATACTTACTTGCACCAGTGTATACAACTAGCAAATCTAATAACCACAATTATACAAACAATCTATAAAAAAAAAAAAAGCAAGAAAACAGTAACAGTAGGGATGGACACAAGCTTTAGGTGGGATGGCCTTGGCACCGGGCAATTTTTTTTTTCTTTGAAATTTCTAATTCAATTTTACTAAATATTGTTTTATTCTTATATTATGCCTTCTTCAAAATAGATGATTCCTTAAAGCCCACATTTTATATTCCGCAATCCTGCATCCGTCCCTGAGTAACAGAGAATGAGATTGACTGGACACACACTAACAATTAATACACACTTATTATAATGTAGGCAATTTCCCAATAACAACGTGATACATTATTTGTGGTGATAGGTCACTAGCTTCATCTTAAACATACTAAAGGTGCATTACAAGCTCACATTGACAAATCTCTGTTCCCTGAAAGAAGATGCTTTTAATTAGCAGATTCTGCCAATATCAATAAAGATATATATCAACCCATATGTTAGGGGTGCTTCGAGGAAAGACGTACCCTCTAATTCCAAGCAAACCAATTAAGTACCTTTGCAGAGAAACAACACATGGCTTGGTATGTATTTGAGGGAATTACTTTTGACAATTGTAACAAAAATCAATTGTCAGTGGAAGATACGGATAAAGTAAAATGTCTGCATAATATTGACAGTGCATTTTTGGTCAGTAGTTAATCTCTGATCAAGAATGGTTCTTGAATCTTGAAGTGAGATTTCGTTTCTTTATAGGAAAGAGGAGTTGTAAAGAAAAAGAAAGAAAAGGAATCTGTATTGTATTACTTTCACTTTCAATCTTTCTTTTCACTATTTACCACATGAATCAATCTATAGTGTGCTTCCTAAAGAAAAAATGTGATAAGCATGTCCAGTTTTTTTACTGTTTTTTTCTCTATTTTTCTCCACAATCTTTCTTCATGTTGCCTTTCTAGGCTATATAGGGTTCAAGGGTACGGGATATAATTATGGCTTTTCAATTGCATAGTCTACGTTGTCGATCAGTTTTTGATTTAATTGGTTTTCTCACTTACGTAAAGAGTACGAGTTTATGAATTCGAGCCCTCTCATAGCCTATTGGAGCTATCACGCCCGATTCCAACGACCAAAGAAATTGTCCGCTTTGGATCAAGCCAATTCCATCTCATACTAGATTGACAGAACCCGCATGGTTTTGTACCGCAGGTGAAATGGAGAACTTCGTAGGAGATCACCCATCTTAGGACTCACTTAACCCTGAAGTTCTTTTAACTTTTCAAGCCATTCCACCAAAAAGTGCCTCAGATGATTAGTTTCCCATTTTCGATATATGATCCTATTTATTCCTGTGTCCCGCATTTCACTACCCATAGATAGTATGTCATCGTAAAAGCTAGCCATGAACTTTACTCTTCCCGCTCTATTAGAATTATCTTGCCGGGTCGAGATGTCACAAAGACTTAATGAACAAATTTTCACCAATTCAGGAAGCTAAAGGGAGACAATTTTTCTCTTATTTACATGATTATAATCGTCTAGTTAGGTGAGAGAACAACCAATTAAATTCATGTTAGGTAAAACATCAATTCAATTATAAATTTCTCAATTATTATTATACTAATATGGTTATACATTTCCAAGAAAAAAAAAAAAGAGCTCAAATAGGCAAAATATGTACTTGACTTTCAAACACACCACATGTTCACATCAACTAACCTTGTTTCCTACTTAAAGAACAATGGTACTTGATAGGGAAAATGTATGTCTACTTAATTATTTTAACCTCAACTTATGAATTCTAATCTTGTTTTAGTTTGTTTTGAACTATTTGGATAAATACTATATTAGAGTTGGGTACCCATCAAACATTTAAACCTATAAAATTATTATATTTATTAAAAGTTTGAACCTATTAAAGGCTTAAATTAATTAATAATATTATTAATAATTCAGGTTTTCCTCCAACGTAAAATGGGCCTAAGCTATTTCTCAAACACTTCTACACATCCTTTTCAAACTGCTTAACAAGTATACTATGGCTCAACATAGATTCATCAGATCATACGACCACTCTAGAACTAGATCATACGATCACTCGAGAACTTTTCCCATGCATTACATGTTCGAGTTCTAAGCTCTAATACCATTTTAAATATGAATTCTAAAAAAGATTGTTTAAATATATCAATAATTTCATTAATAATTTGAGTTTATAAGGTGTTTGACTTACCTTCAAATGTCAATTCATTTTTCTCATCACATGTCATTTAATTTTCTTATAATTTTCTTATGTGAAATTAACTTATTCTACTGTTAAAGAGTTGTTAAAAATTATTATTTATTAATAGAATAAAGTTCAATTTACCTATGAATTTGAGAGCAATATTTGGTTTGTTCAAAAACCTTTTTTTTTTATAATTTGCCCCCGAATATGTATCGAAAGAATAAAAATCTCGATTTTTTATATAAAATAATTTTAATATTTTTAGATTTATATCATTGATATCCGAAAGCCCACTAGCTCCAACTACGCCCGACTCAAATACTGCAGCCCCCATATAGGGGCGACTCTTCTAAAATGGCAATTTCTATACCAAGATTTAAACTCGAGACCTTTGGTCAAAGGAGAATGATAACAATTTTAAAATTAGAAAAAAAAAAATTATTTAAAAAATAACAATGACTATAAAAAATTACAGTGTCTTTTCTTTGATTAAAAAATTATTAAATAAAATATTTAATTTAAAAAATTACAGATTTAGAATAACATTTTATTTTATGGATATTTGGTTTGAAAAATATTATTATTTTTAATTATGTTTAAAATATTAATTACATTTTAATTTAAATTAAATATGTATTTTCTTTGAATAAAAAATTGAATTTTTAGTTTTTTTTTATAAATTCAAGGAGCAAATTATACAAAAAATTAAATTTTAGGCAAATTAAATGTTGCACATAAATTCAGGAGGCAAATTGAGTTTTATTCTTTTATTAATAGCATCTAAAACATCCATCAATATCACACTTATTAAAACAATATGATAAGAAAATTGAAAAATATGTAAATTCAGATTGAATACGTGTAATTTCATAAGGCTTTTTTTTTTAAGTGTGTAATTTTACAAATTAAAGTGTTTAATTTACATAATTTTATAAATTAAAATATTATTTTAAAACTGGAGCATACCGTTGAAGTTATTTTTTCATTGTAATTTTTCAATTTTTATTGTCAATTAAGCAAATTATTTAATTCATTTAAAATGTGATGGAGTTTTTATGCGTCAAACATCAAATCATAATTAAGAGATTTGTTGATCACTATATAGAAAAATGTACTTAATGTTCTTCAGAAAAAAAAAAAAAAAACCCTTAACCTTGAAGCTTAGATATGTACTTCATACTCGTGCTAAATGCTCATAATAACATCTTAAAGAAATTAATAAAGCATATTCTATATTCTTCATCAATAGCATTTTGGCCATAAATTTCTTTCAATTTTTACATTTTTATTTTTTGTTGCTAACCAAGATTCTCTCGTCCGTCTGTGTCTTCATTGCTCGAGTTTCAGATGAAGTCATTTCAATAATGATGGCTTTAAAATTTAAACTATGACCTTATACTGTTTCACTTTTTTCTTTTTATTTCTTAAATATGTTTCTTTAACCTTGAAAAATATTCATGTTAGGAATCATTTCATTGGAGGATCTTCTCAAATAGAGACTGAATGGCACTAATGAAAAAATAAACCCAATTTCGAGCTAACATGTGAAATTTCTATTTTTTTTAATTAGTGAAATTTTAATTTTGATAAAAAGGAAAGAAAACAAACAAATAAGTACAAATTATGTAGAAATATGTTGAAAAAATTTATTTAATAAATTCTAAACTCCAACATTTTCAATTTTTAAAAAGAAACGAAGATATAATGAATAGCCAACTAAAGAGCTATTTTTGTAACAAATTATTAAACATTCCAATAATTCATTATATCTTTGTTTCTTTTTTAAAAATTAAGAATGATGGAATTTAAAATTTATTATTTAAATTTTGCAACATATAACTACATAATTTATATTTATTTATTTCTTTTTTTTTATTATTTCACATGTCAAAATTAAGATTTCAATTCTTTGAAAAAAAAAAAGAAAATTTCATGTGTTAACTCATAATTGAATCTTTTATTAAGTCTCTTTTAAAAAAGGATTTTTTTTATTAAAATTAAAGTTGAAGGTTTTAAAGTACAAATCAAAGTTCTTTTTTTTTCTCTTTACCCTCCAAAATTTTCTCAGCAACAAAACATGTTATGAAGCGAATGTGAAATATTTTCTATATATAAAATGATAAGTTATTGTTAGTTTGGAATTTTTTTTGTAATTAAAGATCTTTAATTTTTATCATATTAGCAGCAAACAACTTAAAATAAACAGAAATTATAATTTTTCAATAGATTTTTAGACTTCTTTTGTTTGCTTTAATAAGGTTTTTCAATTTATAATTGGGGCCCTCTTAACCAACTATCTAAATTTAAATTTTAGTGAGAAAACTCTAAATTTATTGTAATCCTGATGTATGTTTACCCAAAAAAAAAAAAAAAAAAAAAAAATTATAAATTTTTCAATAGATTTTTAGACTTCTTTTGTTTTGCTTAAATAAGGTTTTTCAATTTAATACATTGGGGCCCTCTTAACCAACTATCTAAATTTAAAATTTTAAGTGAGAAAAAACTCTAAAATTTATTGTATCCCTGAGTGTATGTTTACCCAAAAAAAAAAAAAAAAAATGAAAAATAGTTACTTGTAATTGTTGATATGTCACTACCACTACATTATTACCTGAACGTGCCACTATAACTGGATTTTTACCCGTTAATCATAATTTGACAATGTCAAATTGGATTACAACTTCATTAATTGAATTCAAGACTAACAATAATAATAATAATAAATAATAAATAATATAATAATAATAATAATAATAATAATGTATCTATAGTTAAATTTGATTTGAAATGCATGCTACATTTCAATTTAGTTATAAAACTATGCACTACGAATTTTATTATTATTTTTAAAAATTTAAATAATATTTGCATAAATAATATAATCAGTACAAATACTCTTTTTTTTTTTGTAAGCTTAATATTTATCTTTATATTTATTGCATTCTAAAGTTTTGATACATCAATCTTAATTTTTTTTTAATGTTAACTATAATAAGATTAATAATTGTTGATGCCAGCATAGAACAAGCTCCACGGGCAAACTCAACTAGATGGTCGATGTGCAAAGCTTAAATCAGCAAAGAAGCTCAATAATGTATAATATATATTGTACAAATAATAAATATGATATAGGACTCTGAATATTTTAAAATATATTATACTTTACTTGGACTACATTCCTCCAACTTTAATGTAATAGCATTTATTCTACCTCTCTATCTCTCTCTTCCCCCCCCCCCCCTCTTCCCCCCCCCCCCCCCCCCCTTCCTTTCTTTCCCCTTTCTCCTTTCTCTCTCTTAATCTCTCTTCTTATTTCTATTTATCTTTTCACCAAATTCTTTCCCTCTATCTCTCTCTTTTTCTCCCTATTTTTGGACTAACAGCCCATATTCTGTTAAGTTGTTAACCCCATGCACTTTTGACCCACACCTTGGCAACCTGATAGAAGCACGATCCAACAAGCCTGATCTGATTACTTTTAAATCAGACAACTTTTTTGGCATGTTCGGTAGGCATGGCCGGTTCAATGAACCGCCGGTTTCGGTTCATTGAACCGCTGGTTTGAGATGTTTAAAATTTTGAACCGGAACCGACCCTTGAACCTCTTGTTTCGGTTCCGGCACGGTTCCGGTGAATCGACGATTCAAATTACGGTTCCAATTCGGTTCCGACATTACGCAAATTTTTAAAAAAATAATAAAATTGTGATTCCGAATTCATGAATAAATAATAATTTTAAAATGTTTAAATTTTATTAACTAAATTTTAAAATGTTTAAATTTTAATTAACTAAAAATTTAAAATTATTATAAAATTTTAACAAAAACTTCTATTAATTTAGAAATTATTATTACATTAATTTACATTAAATTTACAAATTTTGCTAACTCACTAATATAGAAAATTATAATTTTTTTATTTTGGGCTTGAATTAAATTAAAATTGAAAAAAATTTAATTTAATTGCTTACGTATCCTCTTGAAAATTAGAGAGGATAATAGCTCAGTTACAATTAATAATAGCTCAGTTACAATTAATTTTAGTCATCGGTGCCACTAGTCCCTGTTAATGAGTCGGAATCATCATTGTTGCTTGAATTTTGCAAAGTGCTACTTGAAAATATCTAATTTTTGGTGGTTTACCTATTGAAATATTAGGAGATATTGCTTCTTGTGGTGAAAAATCAATCAATGAATCATTTGAATCAATTTCTTCCACGCTTGGAGCAACTCGCTTTCCCTTGGAGCTTTGTGAATAATTGGTGTGGCCAATAATTTTAATGGAATTAGGAAAAAAAATGAATAAAGGAATATGAAATTAATGGAATTTAGAAATTGGATGTATGAAAATAAAGCAATATTAAGAAAGAGGAGAGATATAATAATAAATTGGTTGTTGAAAAAAAAAATAATAAACTCATCATATTTATACATATTTTTCATTTTATGTAGTTTTTCCAAAATTGTCCCTTATAACATGAAAGAAAAAACAATTATATTTTTGGATAATTTAGTAAATTATAAATAATAAATAAATATTGATTAAAAATTAATAAAATTATTTACCAAAAATAAAAAATTAAATGTTCAACTCTCAAAAGGCTCAAAACTAAGTCGTTTGAAAACTTTGAACATTGTGTAAATGTTAGTTCATTTGTAAAAAGAAAAAATAGGTATTTTGTAAAAAAAAAAAGTCAAAACGGCTAATTTAAGTGAAATAATTGATGATTTTTTTCACTACTTAAACCTTTTTAAAAAGAAAAAAATAGGTATTTGTAAAAAAAAAAAGTTCAAACGGCTAATTAAGTGAAATAATGATGATTTTTTTCACTACTAAACCTTTTTTTTTCTACCAAATAAGTGAAATGATGATATTTTTTTTCACTACTTTTATAAATTAAGTATTATTGCAACAAATAATTTTGTTTGTGAATCAGGTTCATTTTTTAACATTCACATGAACCTTAACCGGCCCTTGAACCGCTGGTTTCGGTTCAAAATTTTGAACCGTCGGTTTCGGTTCGTCTACAGTACGGTTGGATTCCGGTTAGAACCGAACCGGCCGCCATGCCTAATGTTCGGTGGGACCATTTTGGATGTTGTGAAGATGTTACGATACCACTACATTGATTGATGAAATGGTCACAAAACATGTCTGATCTGATTACTTTTAAATCAAAGAATTTTTTTGACATGCTCGGTGAGATCATTTTGAATTTTGTGAAGATATCACGATACCACTGCATTGATTGATGAAATGGTCACAAAAGATAAGGTGATCATCGCTAATGATTTAATGGCTTAAGCATCAGACATTTCAATGAATCTAGCTAATGAATCGCTTATTGAAATGAGAAAGTCAACTTATATGTCAATTTGTGCTTAACTATTGGAGCAAGCCTTTCAGCAAATAATTGAAGAAAATTTAACAGCCCAAACGAACATACAAAATGCTGCCATTGAGTTACAAGATAATATTGCTAGATTCGGAGTTCTATTGAAGAATGGATACACCAATGCGACTCAGCCAGGACTAGCCGAAATCTTGCGAATCCAACCCATCTCTTGAGCAACCAACATAATTGAGTCAATGAACCCTTGGTGTAAGGTTACTTCTTGGACCAATAAACAATCGACCGATCTGAATCATCATTGTTCATATAGTTGAGCAGCAACCGAACTATGATTTTAGTGTTCCTTTGGATCAAGTAAAAACTGCAGCCCTGAGCCAGTTAGCACCTATATGGTTAGTAAAGGGTCGGTCCATGAAAATGATAACAGCCTATCCGCTCAAGATCAATACTAACCATTTTAAATTGATTAGTGCTTACATAGTTAGTTAATTGCTCATAAAGGTAATGATGCCTCTTTAACTTGGACGGACTCCCTATTGGTTTATCATTATTTGAATGACTTTACTGCAGTTGAATATATCGATGAGCAGATAAACATGTGAAATTTTCAAATGATATATTACAGCGGGCAGTTTAGGCAATTTAAACAAACTTTTACTAAGAACAAAATCTATCTCATTGAATGAATCAAATACATTAAATAAAGCGATGCAATCTGAATTACAATTGAGGAAACATATATAGAAAAAAATTATCTTAACGTCCAACCTTTCTCTGCCTGTTAACTAGCTCCTCAACCCTAGTCCTTCAATCCACAATTCATTTTCGAGAGTATCTAAATCCTTCTTACCAACTTGACAAGTTTCCTTCAGTTCGACCACCTTGGTCACGAGGATAGACTATTGTGACTCAAGCATTGCAAGCTCAACCTTGAGATTAATGATTCTAGTTCGGAGGTCCTTGTATTACAGATTGTTTCTTAAGGGTGCCTTAAAGCCCACATGCTCTCTCCCTTGTTTGATCAACTTGAAGGGAATGATTGGTCGATGTTGCACCAATTGGGGCTATTAACCAAAGAAACGCTATAGACTTGCCCCTAGAAGCAATAGGGATCCTCTATCTAGAAATGACGAGAGCGTGCCAATCTGAATTAGTCGATTGGGATTTAACAGAAGCTGGCCTACTAGTCTTAGCAATGTTTTTGCTGATCAATCACAACATTAATTTGGCCAATGGGCTGAGCAACGGCAGGTCGGCTATTAAGCCAAATACCTTAGTGGCTTAGTTCCACTTTGGCTAATAGTGGCCTTTACTTTTATGTACATACGGGTATTTAAAATCTTTACTAAACAACTATTAGTTGTTGAACACAAATCAACAGTTAGTTACGTATATAAATCAGCTGAATTAATAATCATTCTTATCAGTTATTATTAAAAAAATAAAATTTGAGAGTATTGATATTTGAAATAGACAAGCGGATCATCATCGTAAATAAATAAATATATCAAAGGATACTTATGAATTTACAACTAAAAATCTCATCAAAATCTATTCAAATTATAAAATTTCCTTTTTAATATATACAAATTTCCTTTTTAACAATAAAATCACTATTATAAGGATCTTGGAAGTATATGAAATAATAAATAAAAAGTACGTTACAAAACTCATTAACAATATGAAATTAATTTTCAATTAAGTTTATAAATTCAAACTTTAAAATTATTTTAAAAATTAATTTTAAATTGACTGAGAAATTGTTTAAAAACTGTTTGAACGTGTGGACTTGGTAGACCTTGTAAGACTGACTGGTGGTTTAGGATAGGAAGGCAAAAGAAAGAAACTGCCAGCAAAATACCTGTTTAAAAAATGAATTTTTATTTTTCTTTTGGTGTGAAGTGCAAATAAAAAAGCCCCAACCGAAGCACTCAAAATGACCTAAACGGTACTCAAAATCAAGATTAGGTTTTCACACATTAAAAGAAAAAAGAAGGAAAACTTTGAAAAAACGCGTTTGACCTTGTAAACCCCGTCCGTCCACCATTACAAAGGGCAAGAGCGGACTCTTCTTCCATTTCACAGAAGATCGGAAAAAAGAAAAGAAATTATATAATCCCTTAAAAACAATCCAAGAATCTCCAGCTCATCTCACAACCACCTTTCTTTCTTTTACCTGCCATCAATCAAGCCACTAACATCTCGTATTTTTTCTTTTTTAATTATTTTTTATAGAAATTTTCTCTCTGTTGTTCTTGATCTGATCTTTTTGTCCAAAACCCATCTTTTTTTCCAAGATTTCTATAGTGGGTTTTGTGTGTTTTCTCCATTCGTCCGCCGTGTGGTTAAATCCATGGCGGACTTAGTGAAGCAAATCTTGGCAAAGCCTATTCAATTAGCAGACCAAGTTATCAAAACAGCAGATGAAGCGAGCTCTTTTAAACAAGAGTGTGCAGAACTCAAATCCAAGACAGAAAAACTCGCCGCTCTACTCCGTCAAGCAGCTAGAGCTAGCTCTGATTTATACGAGCGACCTACTCGCCGGATCATTGACGATACAGAGCAAGTCCTTGATAAAGCTCTAACTCTTGTTCAAAAATGCCGTGCCAATGGTCTCATGAAGCGCGTTTTCACTATTATTCCAGCCGCCGCGTTTCGTAAAATGTCATCTCATTTGGAAAATTCAATCGGCGACGTGTCGTGGCTTTTACGAGTTTCGGCGTCCGCCGATGACCGTGACGACGAGTATTTAGGATTGCCTCCGATTGCTGCTAATGAGCCAATTCTCTGTCTTATATGGGAACAGATAGCGATTCTCTATACTGGATCATTAGACGATAGATCTGATGCTGCCGCCTCGCTGGTATCGCTGGCAAGAGACAACGATCGGTACGGGAAGTTGATTATCGAAGAAGGAGGAGTTCAACCTTTGTTGAAGTTGGTCAAAGATGGGAAAATGGAGGGTCAAGAAAACGCTGCAAGAGCAATCGGATTGTTGGGTCGGGACCCGGAAAGCGTAGAGCACATGATCCATGCCGGTGTTTGTACGGTGTTTGCGAAAATCCTCAAAGAAGGTCCGATGAAAGTTCAAGCTGTTGTAGCTTGGGCTGTATCAGAACTGGCTGCGAATTATTCAAAATGTCAAGATCTTTTTGCGCAGCATAATGTAATTCGGTTACTAGTGGGTCATCTTGCATTTGAAACAGTTCAAGAACATAGCAAATATGCAATTACTAGCCATAAAGCCACTTCAATCCATGCTGTTGCTGCTGTAATAAAGACACCGCCGGTATCTGCACCTGAGGAAGATCAAAGTCGAATTCCTCATCCAACGGGTAATCAAACGCAAATTAATCGGTTGCATACTGTTGTTGCTAACACTATGGCTTTGAATGCTGCTTCTAAGCCTAAACAAGGGGGTAGTAATAACAATAACAATAATAACAATGGGAATAACAGTATGAAGCTAAATCATCATCAACAGAGTCCTTCTCTTTCTGGGGTTAGTCTTAAAGGAAGAGAATTTGAAGACCCTGCAACGAAGGCGAATATGAAAGCAATGGCAGCTAGAGCACTTTGGCAACTTGCCAAAGGAAATTCATCAATTTGTCGAAGTATAACTGAATCAAGAGCACTTTTGTGCTTTGCAGTGTTATTAGAGAAAGGGACTGAAGATGTTCAATTCAATTCAGCTATGGCTTTAATGGAGATAACAGCTGTAGCAGAAAATGATTCTGATTTAAGAAGATCAGCATTTAAGCCTAATTCACCTGCTTGCAAGGCCACTATTGATCAATTGTTGAGAATCATTGAAAAAGCTGATTCTGATCTTTTAATACCTTGTATTAAGGCTATTGGGAATTTGGCAAGAACATTTCGAGCTACAGAGACAAGAATGATTGCTCCATTGGTTAAACTTCTAGATGAAAGGGAAGCTGAAGTTTCAAGAGAGGCTGCAATTGCTTTATCAAAATTTGCCTGTACAGATAACTATCTTCACCTTGATCATTCCAAGGCGATTATACAAGCTGGAGGGGCAAAGCATTTAATTCAACTTGTTTATTTTGGTGAACAAATTGTTCAACTTTCAGCATTGCTTCTCTTATCCTACATTGCTTTGCACGTCCCAGATAGCCAAGAGCTTGCTCAAGCTGAGGTGCTTACTGTGTTAGAATGGGCGTCTAAGCAATCTTTTGTTACTCAAGATAAAATAGTCGAGTCATTGCTACCAGAGGCTAAAAGCAGACTGGAGCTTTATCAATCTAGAGGTTCAAGGGGATTCCATTGATTTTTGAACTTGAATAATGATACTTAGTGTTCTTAGTATGTTCTTGCATATAATTTCTTTTTTCTTGTCTATTTTGCTTCTGTCATTCTAATGGAGTGTACATACAATTACTTCTTTTTCATTTATGATTTGTTTCAAAGAATTATGAGTCTTTTTGCATAGCTTCATTGTACAATTTAGCTAAGCTCTTTGTCATGGCCAGAACAAGTTTTGGAACACTTTTTATGTTAATGTCATAGTATCCCTCTTCCTCTTCTTCAGTCTGCACCCATTTCTTTTTCTTTCCTTTCCTTTTTAATAATAAAGTGATCTGATTTAGGGTTTTGCTGTCAAGAAAGATGACAATGTGAGCTGATTTGATTTTGTACGTTATGTAGAAAAAGACTGAGTGTTGGAATTATTGGACAGATGATTGATGGTATTATATTAGTTGGAACTTGGAACAGCTAAAAAGGAGATAAAGGTGGGGGAAACATGTCCACAGGTTAGAGAGTGGGTTTAGCAAATGACTTCTCTTTCTTATGTGGATAATATATGGAACTTATTGGAAGACTGAACTTAGGATTGTGTATTGGGATATTTGGTTGACCGCAAATCTTTTTTTTTTTTTTTTTTTTTTTGTTAAGTGTATTCAACAAGCTTGGAGGAAAGGCCTTTGACTTTTAATGTCGAGGACTTTGTTGTAGTGTATTTGGTTGAAATATTATTGTGCTCACATATCACTTATCCACAAGCAAATATGTAGAGACAAATCTCTATAATCCATACATTGACACTATTGCACTATCGTCCAAGATTAGGCCATATGAGACTTCGCTCCAGAGGGTGAGTGATGCTTTACTGTGTGTTAGAATGGGCTCGAGGCAGAATTCTTTTGTTTCTACTCTTATATGATAAAATCGTTCGAGTCATTGTCTTACCCTAGCACGTGCTAAAAAGCGACGATCATAAGAAGCACCAGTTCTAGTTTCTTACTACTCCAATAATGACTAGCACCAGAGATACGAAGGGTGTATCATACCATGTTGACTTTATCAGTATACTTGTTATTATAATGAATAACACTTAAGTTTTTTCTCAAGATATGTTCAATTGCATATATTTTATTCTATATTTCTTTGTCTTTTTATATTGACCTTCTGTCCTATTTTCTAAATGGTGGTATGTGTATACAATTATCTATATTTACTTATCTATCTCTTTCAATTTTGTAATGAAATATATGTTTTCAATAATAATATGATCTTATAGAGTCTATTTTTGCATAGGGCTTCTAATTATGTAGCAGTTTTTAGGCTTACGGTTCACTCTTTTGTCTAATTAGGCGTCTTATGAACTATAAGTTCATTTTGGACTTATTCTTTATTATAACTTGTCAATAGATATTCCTTCTACTTTCACCTGCTTTCTTTCAGTTGTTCTGGACAAGCCGGCTTTCTGTTTTATACTTTTCATTTTCACGTTTTTAATTTTATATATAATGTGATCTGATATTAGGGTGTTTTTTGCTGTCGAGAAAGATTGACAATAGTGTTTGGTTAGCTGATTTTTTGATTTTTGCTTACGGTTATGTTATGATTTAAATTGTTTGATCTGATGAGGTTGCTCTGGATAAGTTATTTTGGCACTATGATGACATTGATTTCATTGTGTTCTATTTTATATTTTTTATTTATGTTGTGAATTTGGACATTGCTTAAGGATGAGTTAAATTGGTTGGGGAATACCACCTAGTTCTCACTAGGATATTAGTACGTACTATTGAGAAGTGGGTTTTAGCAATGGATGACTTCTCTTTCTCATTAATGTAAGTTTAAAGTATTTGGGTATTGGATTACGTTATATTGGAAGACTGAATATTCTGGATTTGTGTACTGGTGGTGTTATATTTTGCAGTTTATGAGCCGAACTCACTTTTTATTTTTTTAGTTTCTTAATCTAATGTTTTGTTGTGGGGACTTTTGTAAAGGCCCTCTTTTGGCCAAAGCATATATGAAAATAGCTAATAATATCCTTGTTAGGTCTGTGAACGACATTTATTGCAGAATAAACATTACTAGTGTAAATTTTGGCTTAAGCCTCAACTTTATGAACAAGTTTCATACCAACAAACTTATCCCACATAAAATCAATATAGTTGTTGCATATCGGCATAATTTATCGTCTCAATACCGGTGACGTTTAGAAAACAATTTGATATCCTCACTAATCACGTAACTCTTTATAGGTTATATATGCATTAATTATGCTGTACTTACTGAGTCCTTTTACGTCTTGGTTTTGGTTATGTCTATTTCCTTACAACGATTAAGTTATGCTCACGCCTATATTATAATTAAAATAATGAAGATGAGAGGCTTTCTCTCTGTCACACATGATCTCGTATATAGTTAGGTATATGTAATTCCAATCACATATATATGCGTTTACTTGAGGGAGAGTCTAAGGTGAAGATTACACGACTCAAGCTTTCTCATATTAGTTGTTATCTTTTTGAATCTATATAGGCCACCACAATTATGATTGTCAATATCGACCAATACATATTTATGTCTATCCCTTCCTTTTATACTAAATGAGTTAAGTGATACAAAAAATATATCACTTAAAGGGAATGAAGAAGGTTAATGCAATGTAGGGCTCATTTTACATAGGACCACTATCAGACTTTTTTTTTTTTTTTTTTTCTATTTTTTTGGGTTGTGCCTTTTGGCCAAGATAGATGAAATACTAATCAAACCTTGTAAGTTGGACAGACTTATTCAAATAAATTAATAAATTGCTACTTCCCATGAACCAATTTCATACAAACTATCCCACATAAATCATATTCATCGGCTAATTATGTCTCTTCCCGTGAGTTTAGAAATTTGAACCTAAATCTATTTTTAGGTTATATATGCATTAATTACTGTATTATGTCTTAGTCTTGGTTTGTATGTCTTTCCTTAAAGTTAGTTAGCTACCTAAATAAAAATTAGTGGTTCTCGAACGACTGATTTTAGGTTTGTTAACATAATGTATGGAATTGGTAGACATAATCTCATAATGTTACATTTTTAACTTGAAAATAATTTAAATTTATGTCATCCTTTCTAAATAATAAGAAAAATATATTAATAAGGAAGTTATACATTACTACATAGAATTGTATTTTCTCTTTTTTAAGGGGAAGTATATAGAATTATACTTATTTAAAGAAAAAATCAATTTTTTTTTTAACTAAAAGCTGTCTGTTTTATGAGTTCTAATCAATTTTCTTTATAGTGTAATAATTTAATTTGATTTCATATGTAAGGAAGTCCATTGGGAATTTACCCTTTGCATGGAAGTATTTTTTTTAAGGAAATAGTTTCGGAAAAATATTTACGAAAAATGACTATTCTCTTATTTGAGAAGGAGAGAGAATAAATAAACTGTAATTTAAAGTAGTTTCCATCGAGGTCCATATATTTATGGTCTCTCTAATTTGAAAAAGTTACCTTGCCTAGACCGAATTTATTATCTCGTTTATGGACCAAAAAATGAAACTAAGGATTATTTAAAAGTGTTTTGACTATGTTAAGAAATATCATCGTTTCAATAAGAATTATTACTTTCATTGGTTTGATCCGTAAACTGAGCCATGAACCTAGTCTAGATAAACTTTTCCTATAATTTGAAGAGAAAATCAGGAATTTTTATGAAATTACCCAAATACCCTTAAAATTTCAAATTGTCAATTTCTAAATTTCCACTTAGAGTATAATTGTCAATTTCCATAATAACATTTTCTTTTCTTTATTATGTCCAAATATAGAGGTGAAAAATAACAATGAAAAAAAAATTGATACTTCATCATTATTTTCCTTTATTATTTTCATTCCTTCGTTATTTTTCTTTCTTTTATTTCTAAACAATGAGTATTGTTTTGAAGGAAAGAAAACATTTATGGTAAAAACTTAAGAAAGGAGTTTTCCTTTATTTGGGAAAGATAAGGAAAATAATGAAGTTTTTACTTTTCTTCTACCCATGTCTACATATTTGGAATCTCTAAATACATAACTATTTTTACAAAATTACTCAAAATAATCCAAATTTCAATAATTATCAATTTTCAAATTTTCATTGAAGATATAATTATCAATTTTCAATAATGATTCCTCTAAAAATTTTGTTTTTCCAAACAACGAAAAATAGTAATTTAATTTTTTCTCTTATCATAACCAAACATAATGGTGGAAAATGAAAAAAAAAATTGACAATTTCTCATTATTTTTTTATATTATTTTCCTTCCTGTCGCTCCCAAACAGATCCTTAATCTTTTTCCTTTTATGGTAATCAAATAATGCAAATTATGATACGTGGCTGTCAAGATCCTTATCCCCATCCAGTAAAAAAGAATCAATTTTATCGAAAGCATGGAATGGATATTCTTTACAAAATTTCCCAATTTCATCTCTTTGATTCAGAAAAAAAAAAAAAAAAATCCCAATTTTAACATAGTTATTGATGAGAATGAAATCACTCCAACCATCTTATGGTCCAATTTTAATAAGAAATTCCAACTTGTTCCTGGAATTTAACATAAGCATATATATGGAATCTTTTATTAATTTGTACAAATTGACAATGACTTTAGGATTTCTTGGCCGGTATGTTGGAAATTCTTTAATTGCAACCAACGTATACTTGATTAACAGAAAATCCTTCCATTTCATCAACATAAAATGAAATGATCACCTCTCACTCCTTATATATAAGTAAGAAGACCGATTAAATAACACCGATTTAACAAAAATTCAGCCAAAATAAAAAAGTTGTTTTAATTGTCATAAAGTTAAAATATAAAATTTATATTTTCATTTTTTTAAAAAATTTTATAAATTAAATTTTTTTATAGAAAACTAGTTCAGAAAATTAAAAGAAAATTTGTTAACTATTTCAAAATATTAAAAAATAATTTTCTCTTTTCTTAGTGGGTATATTTAATGAAGATTACTTTTATTTTTTAATTATTTAACAACTAAAATAACACTTTTTTGGGAAGAACATTTAAATGTAGTTTCCAAAATTAAGAAACAAAGTTGTTAAGTAGAAAAAATCTCAGGGATAAAAGAATAATTTATTAAACAAAAGCATATATCGTAAAATTGCCAAGAAAAACAAAAGCATTATCTTTCTCACTCATATAATCTTTTCCAATTAAAACAAAATATTTGATAAACAAAAAAGAAGCTTCCGAAGCATGTGTACTATTACTATATATATATATTTGAAAACCAAAAAAAAAAAAAAAATTAAGACAACGATAAATTGTTAGTTAAGATTCTTTAGTCTTCTAGCACCTTAATGTTACATGATAAGATTCATAATTCAAATAAGTTTAGTAAATTTCTTTGTTTTATATTAAAAAAGATGGTTGCTTTAAAACATATATAATGCTTTAAATAAAAGATGTCCTTTTCTTTTCTTGAAAAAATGGCAAATGTCTGATTAGTACGATGTAGGGAGTGCACAGGACTATAAGAATCTTGATTTGTTTTCGAAAACCGTCTCAAATTTTTTATCCCGAGAAAAATTTGATATTAATTTCATAGTTTCGTTCCAAATTCTGTTCCGAAAGTATTTATGGGATGAAACTGGTTCTTTGATTAAAATCGACCTGTACAAATCCAAGTTTTGTCTCATTCCGTCCCGGTCTGAAAATTGAAAATTTTCATCCCATTTTTTCTTTAAAATTCTAGCTGTCTTTTTTGTGTGAATTTCAAATTATGCCCCTAAAAATCATTTCATCTTTTTTTTTAGTTTTTTTTATGATACCAATTATTACTAAAGTAATAATAATACGAAAAAATAATATGCATTTTTTAAATATAAAATAAATCAAGTAACAAACATAATTTTCAACATAGATTTTTTCTCTGTTAGTGCACAGTACATGATCAATAAATTCTTTTAATAAATTTTTTTCTATTAAATAAAAAATGGAAAGATTAATCAATATAAAAGAAAATAGTAACTTCAATTAATCTGATTGTTGGATTATTGGTTATGCTTAATGCTATCATTATTTATTTTTCAAATGATATTCAAGATTAAATTACGTAGTATCGAATTAAATCAGCTTAAAGACGACAATGACAAAAATAATAACGAGTTAAAATTCATAGAATACATATAAAGTTAAATTGTATATAATTTTTGCATTATTTTATTATATTTAACACTTTTACTAACTAGAAAATAACTACTTAAAAATCTTCTATTATAACTTTAATAGTAGATCATCAATGATTGAATTAATCATTGAATTCATTATTTTTTTAAATTCAAACTTATATAAATGAATTTTGTAGTAGATCATCAATGATTGAATTAATCATTGAATTCATTATTTTTTTAAATTCAAACTTATATAAATGAATTTTGTTTGATTGTAATTGATGAATATAGTAATTTTTTTTATCTTTTTTTGATGAAAAATAATTTAGTAAGACTATGAAAAATCCTGATTGATTCCCAATCAGACCCATTCCGTCATGTCCCATGGACTCGAATTCTCGTCTCGTTCCGTCCTACAAATTGAGACGGGACTACATATCTATTGGGACTGGATTGAGACTCCATTTTTACATCCCGATATTTTGGAATGGGACTAGAAATTATGAATTCCCGTCCCAACCCGATCCATGCACACCCCTAGCACGATGTTGTCAACTTATGTTGCCCACTAAGCTATAACTTCTAGCTTTTGCTTTGCTGTAGATTAGATAACTAGAAATAAATTTAAGTGAGAAAAGATACAAGTTAGTAGATAGTCTTTATAACTAACACGGTGATTATCATTCATTTTGTTTAATATTATCAAGAGTTTAATTCCCCTTCAGCCGTAGAACGTAAAAATTTTTAATTCTTTCACAAGGTGCACTTTTCGAATATCGAATTTGTAATTCTCACCTTTATAAAGATAGAAGCCGCTAACTCCCTGTTGATGTTAATCATTAAGAAGAAAAGATATATCGCTTAGTTAGCTACATATACATTTTTGGAAAAATTATAAAAAGAAAGTATAGAATTTTTGAAAGTAGATTGCATAGCATAGTGGATTAGTGCTTTTGACTTCGTATTAAAGGGTCATGGGTTCAACTACCACAGTGGTCGTTTAAGTTATATAAAATATAAAGAAAATATTTTAATGTGCTCTGCAAATGTTTACACCAAACCTTTTAACATTTTGTTTTTCTTTGAAAAGAAATAAACCAGAAAAATTTGGATTATCAAGCAAAGATGGTAACATGGCCACTCTACATCAGAGTGTTGTCTTGTCTCCTTGAAAGTCTACTTCTACAATTTCAAACTATTTAGAATCATTGATGGTGTCCTCTTCTTCGAGTAATAGTGTCCTTTTTCAAAGCCTGATCAAACTGTCTCTTAAGAAAAAAGAGGAGGATGGTGAGCAGAATATTTTATCATTCATGCTACTTCGGCTGAATGTCTCCACATAAAAGATTGCCTTACAACTCCACATAAAAGATTGCCTTACAAGTTATAGGAGAACTTCTAGCTAGCTTGTAAACTTCCTAAAGTCTTTTGTACTTTTTAGCACTAACACTCGGGCACAAATGAGAAGACGTATCTGTGGTATGCTTTCAGTAGTTGAGATGGATGAGATGGGCAACTATCTGGGACTGCCTTCCTTCATTGGAAGGAATAAACGAGCTGCATTTGCTTTTTTTTGTAAGATAGAATCTGGAAATGCCGACGAGGTTGGCAAAAAATAGCTATTATCATAGGTTGGCTAAGAGGTCCTCTTAAAGCCGCTGATTCGAGCAATTCTAGCTTGTAATATGAGTGTATTTTTCCTTCCACAGAATGTATGTCAGGACTTGCAGCGGATAATGGATAAATTCTGGTGGAATCATGGCTCGTTAAACCAAAGAGGTATACACTGGAAGAGCTGGGAGAGAATGTGTTATAGCAAAGTGATGGGGGGACTAAATTTCAGAAGTATTCATGAATTTAATATAGCATTGTTGAGGAAACAAGTCTGGAGGATCCTTGCCTAGCTAGAAACCTTGGTAGCTTAAATCTATAAGGCACGTTACTTCCGTGCATCATCAATACTGGATGCCTCTTTGGTTTCAAGCCCTAGTTATATATGGCGAAGCTTGCTGGAAGCAGTCCCGATGGTATAAGAACACTCGATCAAGAGAGTGGGTGATGGAAAGTCCATCTCTATCGGGACAAATTGCTTATGGATTCGAAGAACACTAGAGTGAGTACACCTCTTCCTCCTCATTGTGAATTCTTTACCGTTAGTTCCCTTATTGCTGAGGATGGAGGTGTTGGTGGTGGTGTGCCCACTCAAGTGGGACCCACATATTTTTTTTAGTGGAGTGGCGGTGCCCAACCACGTGATGAAAAAAAAAAAAAAAAAGAAATCGTTTGTTTTTTAGTGGGATGTGGCGGGTGCCCACCACGTGATGAAAAAAAAAAAAAATAAAGGGAAATGTACAGCACAAGGGTTAGATATGCGAGAGTGATCGAAGAGTTTGGCAACGCGAACCACCATGATATATTATAAAGCAAAGTGTGTGTCATAGGACTCTTCTCACTCTCTCATTCCCTCTCCTATACAGGTTAGGAGGAGGGGGTGCCGGTCTCAGTTAATGCACAAACAACATCTATAAGGCAAGGTAAGAATAAGTGAGAGAAAAACTAGGAGGAGTTATCTTATGTGTTGTGAAGTTTTAAGAAAGGTCTACCTCTGTTTAAAATGAAGGGTTTAGAAAATAGTTGAAGATTATTAGGGTGTTTTTGGGAAACACTTGTAAGTGCCACTAATTTTGTATTAGCTCTCATTGTAAGCCTATTATTTTTGTAATAGTAGAAAGAATTATTCGGAGTTGGGTGTGGAGTAGGCCCTAAACAGTTGAGGTGAACCACGTAAAAATCTCTGTGTTCATTTTTATTTTTTTTCCGCTGCCGTAAATTATTCTCGTAATTTATGCA
>NW_023591037.1:0-15893 GCF_014843425.1 Jatropha curcas | reverse complement strand
TTTCCTTTTCTTCTTCCACTCAATTCCTATTTCTGTTTCTGCATCACTAATTCCCTCTATCTCTACTGTCTTTCCTTTCTTCAAACTTTTCAGATCCTTTTTCTCTTTATTTAACTTCAAACTTTCTCCTTTTCTTTTCTATTTCCCTTTCTTGATTCTGTCTCAACCTCAGCACTGTTTTCCTTTTCTTCCTCTGTTTCTTCCTTCTCTTCTTCTTCCACATTTCTCTTCTTTTTTCTTTCTTATCTGCTTCTTCTAACTTAACTTGCCCTTTTTTCTTCTTTTCCTTCTTTTTCTCAGCTTCTTTCTCTTTTCCTTTCTTTTCTTTCTTTCTTCAATCTTTCTTTTTCCTCATCTCCTTCTTCATCTTTCAGTTTCAAAAGACCATTTGTCCAGCTTTGAAACACTGTGACCACTCCACTCTTGTTTAACTTAAACATCCAAAATTCAAACACAGGGTGTTGAGCACCATTCCATCATAGGGGTGTTTCTTAGGCTATTCTGCCATTTTATCAAAGATAGTTGACAAAGGTTTGAAGGATTTTCTTCCATTATGTGGCCACATTATGCACATCTCAACCTAAATTCACATTAAGTGAGTATTGCACTCTTTGATAAATGTAGTACACCAATCAATTTTATAACCACTTCATACTGTCAGTTCAAGTTTGAACACTTCAATGATACCCTGTTTTTTTTGCAGAACCTTTCTTTACAATTTTCTTAACCAAATTCTTCCTTTTTGTATTCCGCTAACCCTAGAAATATCTTTGATTTTGTTACCCTAGAACCCAGTGTTGGCAAAATTAAAAAGATCTTGCACAAGTCAGCCGTAAGGAAAACGCTTTAATTTTCTCCTTCAAGTTTACAGAAATTGATTCTGGGACCCGCTAGTTTTAAGAGGGAAACCGAAAAACTCCTAACCACATTTCTCATAAACACGGTATAACACGGTCTGTTCAAGGATAAAAAATCCATCCATCCCTGGAACTCAAAGAGTTCCTTGAAGTTGAACTCGTCCTTCCCAAAGAACTTCAAGTCTATTACATAAGAACGCATAAGAGGGTATGGAAAAAAAAAAACAGATTTACCTTTGGCGCAAGAACTAGCGACTTGTTTCTTTGATTTTTCTGTTTCTGCTTTTTTTTCTTCGATTCCTCAACAGATTTCTTTTGTATTGACTCCTTCTGTTCATACTTCTTTGATAACCTTTTGAGAAGTTGAAGTTCTTGTTCTATCAGGGAGTCTGAGGAAGAAGAGGTAGAACTCGATCCGGCGCCATTGTTAGGGGTTTTGAATACAGCAGAGAGCGATTAGATTTTTGTTGCAAGAGTGGGGCAAGAGAGAAGATCAGGCCAGTTTTTAGTAAGGAAGCAAAAACGATTTAATGTTGAAATAATCTTTTAGGAAAGGAAAAGAAACACCTTAAAAATAGAAGAAAAAAATAAAAGCAGTTTTAGGGAAATTCAAAAACTGACTCAAAGAATTTAAAAAAAAAAATAGTACCGCCAAACTTAAATAAAGAGAAGACATAATACACAAAATTAAAATTAAAAATAAATTGACTATTTTTTGAATTTTTAATCTAAAAATTTAGAACTGATATAACAGTTAGAAAGTTTCATATCAGAGCAATATGCATTTCTTTTTAAACACAAAAACGTTTTCAGAATCACACAGAATATAATTAAAAAAATATCCACAGAGCAAGTCTTTCACTTTCAAATATAGAAGCAGTTTAGAGCAACTTACAGAGTTCTAAATTTAAGAGTTTTAGAACTTAACATACCGAGTTCTTCTTTCTAATTAAGCAAAATTAACTTCATTTAAAAGATTTAGGTAAAAGATTATCTGCTAATTGCTTTTTTCTGAATGAATTGTATCAATCATCTAATCACCTTTTGAAACATGATCATGTATTGAAGTATGTTTGAGTTTCTATGTGCTCTGGTTCTAGAATGCTGGGGGACTGGACTTCTTAGATAGGTTGGATTGCGGCTTATGTTTTGCTCATATTTAATTGGCACTGTTTTCTAAATTTCAGAGCATTAGTCTGCCAATTGTTGCTTTGTCCATAGAACTTGTGTAATACAGCTTCAGCAGCAACTATTATTATGCTTCTGTTATAGAAACGAGCAAACTGATGTTCTGTTTCTTGCTACAACCATTGATACAAGGGCGCTAAACCTAGAAATGGCAAGTTCTAGATTACTTTTTCTATCTATTCTGCTTCCTGCAAAATCAGAATCACTATACCCAACAAGGTCAAATGTATCGCCTTTAGAAATACCACAGACCCAGATTAGCTAAGTTCCACAAAGATATTCTTAGAATTTTTTTACAGCAATTAAATGAGATTCTTTGGGACACGACTGAAATCTAGCACATAAACAAATACTAAAGTGAATGTCAGGTCTGCTTACAGTTAGATATAGTAAAGAACCAATCATTTACTTCTAAACAATTTTGATGTCCACATTTCCTGACCTTTTTTCATCTTTTTCTAATTTTGAGAATGGGAACTCACTTGGCGTGTACTACATTACCTTGGCATCTTCCATTTAGAATCATTTGAAACAATTCTCTAGTATATTTACCTACCTTGGTTTATGAAAATTCCATTTTCACCATCTGTTGATTTGAAGTCCAAGGAAGGAAGTTTTTAATTTCTCCCATTCATGCTCATTTCGAAACTCACCCTGCCATTAATCTTAGAAAATTCCTTACAAAGAAGATCATTAGTTAGAACCAAAGATTATATCATCAACATAGATTTGTGTATACAAAACTAGAATATCATGTGCATTTATTTGATAACAGTTGTTGTATCAAAACCTTTTCCTCTAGCAAACCTATTTTTCTAATAAAAAACTTACTTAATCTTTCATACAAGCTCTAGGAGCTTGTTTCCAAACCATAAAGATTTCTTTAGTAAGTTTGTAACATTGATTTGGGATCATACTTTTCAAACCAGGTGGAGGGTTGTTCTACATACACTTCTGTTCTACATACACTTCTTCATTTAGAAAGCCATTTAGAAAAGCACTTTTCACATCCATTTGATATAACATGAAGTTTTTAAAACATGCAAATACACAAAACATTCTAATGGCATCAAGTCTTGCAACTGTAGCAAAGGTCTCATCAAAATCGATGCCTTCCTCATGGTCGTATCCTTGAGCCACTAACCTTGCTTTGTTTCTCATAACATTACCTTATTTATCAAGCTTATTTCTAAACACCCATTTTGTTCCAATAACATAATGGTTTTAGGTCTAGAAACAAGTTTCCAAACTTGGTTTATCTCAAATTGATTTAGCTATTCTTGCATAGCACGAATCCAATTTTCATCATTTTGAGCATCTTCTAAATTTTTAGGTTCTATTTGAGAAATGAAAGCAACATTACCAAAATATCTCTTATATTGAGCTCTAGATCATCATCCTTTCTGAAGGATTATCCATAATTTCCTTGTAACGCCCCAAAATTTTCGAATCTTAAAATAATATTATTTTATCGGGTCATGAATGGTGCTACAGAAAGGGGGATGATATTTTATTTAGGTCCGAGAAAGATATTGAGTATGATTAACTATGAATGGGTAGTGATTTACCAGTCTATGAATAGTACCACCGGTCTGTGAATAGTACTACCGGTCCGGGCTTTTCTTGATTAGAATCTACAACATCATCATTTTCTAAACTTCTAGAAGTAGAGTCAGATTCATCAAACACAACATGTTCATCAAACCACCAAACATGGAATAGATTTCTTCTACAACTAAAGTTTTCTTTATTAAACACCCTATATGCTTTACTATTACTTAGAATATTCCAGAAAAAATTCCTTCATAAGTTTTAGCATCAAATTTAGCAAGATGATGTTTCTTGTTTATCATAATATAAAGGCATTTACACCCAAAAATATGAAATTAAACCAATATTTGGTTTCTACCTTTGTATAGCTCAATATGGAGTCTTTTTAACGTTTTAGATCTCTCCCCCCCCCCCTCCCCCCCCCCCCGCCCTACCAAATGCCCTGTTTTAGGAATATAACAAGCAGATTTAACGACTTCTGCCAGACAATACTGGTAATTCTGATTCAAATTTAGAATCACTTAGCATGGTTCTGGCCATTTCTTGAAGTGTTCTATTCTTGCGTTCCACTACTCCATTTTGTTGAGATGTTCTAGGTGCTGAGTAGTTATGGAAGATTTTTGATTCGTTGCAAAAATCATTGAATTTCTGATTTTCAAATTCTCCTCCATGATCACTTCTAATTGCAGAGGTGTTGTATCCTTTCTCATTTTGTATTCTCTTGCAAAGATGAACAATCATGTCATATGACTCATCCTTATTTCTAAGGAAGAGTGTCCAGGTGAATCTTGAAAAGCCATCTATAATAACAAATGCATAAAATTTTCCTCCAAGACTAGAAGGAGTAATAGGACCAAATAAATCAAGGTGTAGCAATTCTAAAGGTCTAGAAGTAGTAATAGGACCAAATAAATCAAGGTGTAGCAATTCTAAAGGTCTAGAAGTAGAAACCATGCCCTTAGATTTGAAAGATCTTCTGGTTTGTTTGCCCAATTGACAAGCATCACAAATGTGATCTTTTTCAAATTTCAACTTTGGCAAACCTCGAACCAAATCTTTCTTAGATAGTTTACAAATAAGGTGCATGCTTGTATGTCCAAGTCTTATGTGCCATAACCAACTAGAATTATTAACAGAAACTAAGCATATGTCTAGGTTATGCATATCAGAGAGATCTACTAGGTATATACTCTCAAACCTTTTTCCAACAAATAAAGTTTTGTTATCATGCATGTTCTGAACTTAATAATAATAGGGTTCAAAGATCACTCTTCTATTTTTATCACAAATCTAACTTACATTTAACAAGTTATAATGTAATCCTTCTACTAAGCATACATCTTCTATTGAAGTCTATTGCAAGGATTACGAACCTACCACACCCAATACCAACGATTTTACTTTTCGCTTTGTCTCCAAAGCTTACTGTACCTCCCTTTTTCATTTTTCTAATCTAGTGAATTTCTTTCTACCACCAATCATTATGCCTTAAGCAAGCGCTGTCCATGTACCACATTTTCTTTGAAACACCCGTCGCCTATCCCAACAAGACCCGACCGGTGGATGCGCAAATTCCGTGCGGAGGGCACTGTCCCTAACCTACATTATAAATCATAACATCATATTATGAAATTAGAAGTGACTTCAGATTTTACAAGTTTCAGCAAGTAATAATATTTTTGTTTTGAAAATGATTGGGAGAGTCCTACAAAAAAACTGCAAGAGTTTCCCCTAAAGTAGAAGTTGCCAATAGAAGTTGCCAAATATATGAATACAAAGCACTCCCAAATTCAAACTCCAAACCCCATCAAACTCCAATAACAACACAATAGCACTTCTATAATTTGATACCTACATAATTCCTCAATAAAATTTTAATATTCATCAATTCAATACATTCATTTAAACATATCAACTTCTAATGTTCTAACCATTAAATAAGTTCCAAGTTTTTCTCCCAATAAATACACCAACATAATTTACAACAAGATGCTTCAGTTATACATTCAATAATACAGTCTCCAAAAATGTAATACTTATACATGCCATAATTTTTAGTTACATAAAATACTAATCAACTACCAAAATATCTCTTCAGCTCTTGATGCTTACCTCTTTAGTCTTTAAGCCGCAAAGCACCAATCTCCCACACCTGCGGCCTGTTGATAAAATCAACGCGCTGAGTATAAAACATCAGTGGTGTGCTCATTAAAACACAAAAAAACCAATGTGTTGATGACAACATACTTAAAAATCATTTTATACATAAAATCATTTAAATTTGAACATGCATTACATATGTTACACCAAAACATCATGCATTTAGGAAATTATTTGATATCATAAATAAGTTATGGTTAAACTTCGATTATTAACATGTAATGTGATCTCATTTTATTTTCACTTCCTTTAAAAATATTTTACAAGGGCTCAACATACACTTGAGAAAAAGAAGCCAGATAAGTTTCATTAGCATTATTTTCATAATGCCTAGGTCGGCCAAACCTTTTTCATAACATATAGAGCGCCGTCCGCCCCTAACATAAGACACCCCACGTGCGCCTCAGTGCATATGATCATAGCTTTCCTTTATTCATTAATGGCATCAAATGCCGAGGCATTGCTTCATCATACATAATAAAATCAAATCATGCATCAAATTCACCCCCACCAAGTATACTTAGAGCCCAAAATTTCTTGTTTTTTCATTTCTTAACTCATAAACATTATCTCATTAAATTCATTTTTCTTTAAGGTCTTCTTTAACAATTTGCATTAATAAAAACTTAATTTCAACTTAAAGTTAATTCATTAAAAGACTCTCATATTTAAACAATAATGAACTTAACATAGAAAATTTTCCAGCAAAAAAGAGCATTTTCATAAACTTGACCTTTGCTGTGTTTTTAAACCATAACTTGAGTTATGGGCCTCCAAATTGAATGAAATCAAATTCATTAGAAAGCTAAGATAAAATTGTACAAATGTTAAGAAGGGACCACAGGCCAGATCAATCGGTAAGATAGCAAACAAAAACTAGGAACACAGACCAAACAGATCTGACCTGAGTCAGCAGAACCAAGTCTAATGTTTATTGAATTCCTACTTAACAAAACACTCAAATTAAACTAATCCAGAATAGTAGAAGTCTCAAGACACAGGGCAACAACTTTTATGAAGAACTCAGAACCTAATCTTGTCATGATAATGGTCAAAATGGGCACTCAATTTAGTAATGCATGTGGCCCGACACAACAAAGTCAGTTTGGGTGTTTCAGCCATAAGAGTTTAGTTTGGATAAACTTATTCCTTATCCTTAGTTGGTTTGGATTTAATATTCCTTTATCCTTAGTTTGTTGCATTAGTTAGTCCTTATCCTTAGTCGCGTTTGTATTAATTTTTCCTTATCCTTAGTTGTTTGGATTAATTTTACTCCTTATCCTTAGTTTGTTGTTATTAATATTCCTTATCCTAGATTGTTAATTTACTAATCTTTAGTGGATTTGGATTAGTTAATTCCTATCCTAGATTTGTTTAGATTTAGCTAATCTTTAGTAATTGGATTAGATAGCCAAATTCCTTTAAATTGTTATGCATTTTGTAGCATATCCTAGTTGCGTTTAGATTTTTTGCTAAATCCTAATCCTTAGAAAGATCTGAACCCTCTTAGATTAGTATAAATTAACTTGTTATTTTTGAATTATTGAACACAAATTATTCAATCAATTAATCAAAGAGAGATCTTCTTCTTTCATGCCTTTGCGTTTTCATGTTTTTTATGAGGGTGTGAGTATTGCTTTCTTCTAATTGCATCAAGAATCAATGTGGTTAAACTTATCAAATATCTTGTGGCGTATCTTTTCTATATCTCTATTATGTTTCTTGCTTCTTTAAGCCTTGCGTGCCATAGAGGGAGTTTATTTTAGAATCTTTTGATCTCTTCCAAATCTTGTCATTAGAGTTCTTGCGAATTTAATTTCCATTAGGTTCTTTCATGCCTTTTGGTCGCCTAACCATGTTCATGTTTTAGAGGGTGTGAGATTGCATTCTTCTAATTGCGATTCAAAGAATCAAGGTTAAACTTATCAATTCTTTTGTGCGTTTAGCTTATTCTATACTCGTATTATTGTGTTCTTTCTTCTTAGCTCTTGCGGCTGCCATAGAGGGGAGTTTATTAATCTTTATCTCTTTCCAAAATCTTTCATAAGTTCTTGGAATTAATTTCCAATAAGGGTTCCGCATCACTAGGAACACAGACTAACAGACCAGACCTGATCAGCAAGAGCGCCAAGTCCATTGTTTATTGTAATTTCGACTTAAACCAAACACTCAAATTAAACCAATCCAGAACAGGGAAGTCTCAAGACACAGGGAAAAAACAACCTTTATGAAGAACTTAGATCCTAATTCTTGTCATTATATGTGCGCTCAAAATGGGCACTCGTATCTAGTGATGCATGTGCCCGACACAACAGAGTCCATGTGGGCCTTGTTTTAGCCATAAAGTTGAGCTATGTATCTCCCAAATTGACACAAGACGTACTGTTGGAAGGGGGGAAAGCTAAGAGTAAAACTACAAACTTTTATGAAGACTTAGACACAAAAATGAAACTAGAAAGATCGAAAAATAGTCCTAATCTCACTCAATAACCCTTTTCCTAAATTTGCTTACTTTAAACCATGAAAGAACTATGAACAAACAAAGATCCAAGTAGAAATGTCTAACCACAACATTAAATACTCATGCAAATACCATCACCCAAGAGCATGTAATTGCAACCAAAAATTCAAAACAAATCAATCATTTATACAAATCCCAAAATAATCCACATAATAGCACAAAAGCACAAAAATCAAAAATTTTGAGTAAGGTAAGTGTGTTTATGAAACACTTAACTTCCGAAAAACAAGCTTTAACAAGCTTTAACAAGCTTTAATCAAAGCTTCTCAATCTCTCCCTTATTCTTTGTTAGAAGGCTCTCCACCCTCTACATGTAAGAAACTCAAAATCAAACAAAGAAAACAATAAAAGAAAGTTAATTGAGCATGAATTAAGCATGTATTATGCTAAAAGAAAAACCTAAAACCAAAAAAAATAAAATTTATATAAAAAATTAAACTTACTTGACCCAAAGTAGGAAAAATCACAAATTCCTTGAAATTAGTCACCAAAGTATTACTTCTCTAGCTTCACTCTCTAAGATTTATTACTTATCAAGTTGATGGTGTGAATTTGAGTGTTTAGAATAAGAATTTGAAGAAATGAAGAAGAAAGAGAAGACAAAGGAAGGCAGGAGAGACGAGGAGGAGAGAACGTTGTAAGGATAAGAAGAAGAAAAAAATTGTTGCTCTAATTAATTGATGGTTCCTTTATAAAGCAACTTAAAGGTGTTTTGGTCTTTTTCTCCAAATTGGATGTCTAGGATTAATTTCACTAGAATCTAAATCTAATGCTACAAAAATATTCTCCAATTAAATTCCTTCAAAAATATTATTTATCTCACAAAACTCTCTAATTACTCCATAAAATAATTCCTCAAATTCCTCCATAAAAATAATTCCCCAAATTTTCTTACTTCATATAAAAAAAAAAACCAAACCCCCCCCATTTAAAAAATTTTTTGCCCCCCCCCCCCCCAAACTATTCATCCTTAATTATCTTCAATTCCCAAAAATATCTTTCCTTACTTCTCTACCCATAAAAACCATGCATACATGCTCCAAAAATGTTAAATAAAATATAAAACATAAATATTAATTTTTCCGACCAAAAATAATATCGACTTTTTCGGGACTGGTGTTACTATTCACAACCGGTAAACTAACTATTGAAACACAGAAAAATAGGGCGTTTACAGCTCTGCCCCCCTTAAGAATTTCGTCCTCGAAATTCACCTGAAAATAAAAACTGAGGATGTGTTGTCTCATACATGATCTTCACTTTCCCATGTAGCTTCCTACGGTCTTATGTTTCTCCAAAAGGACCTTTACCAAGATTATTCTTATTCCTTATTCCTTTTGATTTCCTAGCAAGTATCGCTCACTGGCTGTCTTCCTCATAGTTAAAATCTGGCTCTTATAGTCAACAGATTCCACTGATTATCACATGTGATGGGTCGACCGGCAGTATACCTCCTCACATTATTACGTGGAAAACATATGTAATCTATCCAGGTCTGGTGGAAACTAGTCTATAGGCTAATGGACCCACATGCTCAATGATCTCATATGACCAATAAACCTAGAACAAGCTATTACCCTTTTCTTTCCAAATCTCAATATCTTTTCCATGATATACCTTAAGGAAAAAAACCTTATCTCCCACTGCATACTCTATGATCTCTCCTCTTAAGTCTGCATAAGATTTCTGACGATCTAAGCTGAAACTTTCAATTCTATCTCTTTAAAGATAATTCTAACCTTTTCCTCTATCCCGAATTCAAACCCAGGAGCCTACCATCTTGCCCTCAGCTCAATTCTGACCAACATATGCGAGTCCACTATCTCCTACCATATAGTTGCTTCAAAAGGGGCCATCTGATATGCTCGACTCTGTAACTGTTATTGTAGGAAAATTCACAAGTCGAATGTTAAACTTCTCCAACTGCCTCAACTCAATAGCACAACTCTTAACATATCTCCAAAATCTGAATCACTCGCTCTGACTGACCAATCTGTCTTAATGATTGAAAAGTTGTGTTGAAAGCAGCTTTGTACCAGGCGCCTTCATGCTAGCTTCTTCCAAAAGATCTAGAAGTGAATCTTGTATCTCTATCTGAAAATGATGAAGAAGAACCCCATGTAATCTTCACTATCCATCTATATAAAGCTCTGCATACTGTCCAGGTGAAATTCGTCCTAACAGGAAGAAAGTGTGCCCGACTTAGTTAGTCTTGTCAACTATTACCCATACCGCATCCTTTCTTTTTAGATTAAAGCAATCCAGTCACGAAATCCATAGGTAACCTTATCCCCATTCCACTCTGTCATAGAAGGAGGGTGTAAACAAACCAGAAGGAAAAACTGATGCTCCGCTTACTTTGCTGCACGTCAAACACGCTCGACACATTAATCTATGATATCCCTCTTCATCGCTGGCCACCAATACTGTTATTTTCAAAATCCTGCATACATACTTCTTACTGCCAGGCATCCATAGCATACAGTTACTACTATGAAGCCTTCCTTTTAAGATTACTCTCCTCAGCTCTTGAAATTTTAGGCCAACACAAATCTATCCCCAAGTACAAGCAGTCTCATTCTTTAATCTATTAAATCTCTTCTTCCTTCCATCTCTGACTAGGGACTTTCCACGAGGCAATAACGTCTCATCAAGTCCCTCTATGCATTCTCGCAATCTGCGCTGAAGTAGCTTAGGTCTAATCATAACTCTTGCCACGAGTGCACCTTATTAGCTATAAGATAATCGAATTTCATAGCACGTTTTTAAAGCAACTAGAGGACTTCCTACTAAAGTTGCATCTACACCACATTACTGTACCCGGATAATAATTCAAGGTGAATCGTAAGTCGCTTAAGTACCTCAAAGCCCTCTCGCTGTCTCAATTAAGCTCCTTTTGCCAGTAGCAGGTACTTGAGACTCTTATGATTCCTGTTACAGATGACATTTCTCACCATACAAGTAATGCCCGCCAAATCTGTCAAAGGACGAAAAAACTATAGCTGCTAACTTCCAATCATGAAGTAGAGGTATGTTCTTCTCGTGTGTTTAAGCTGTCTATAAGCATAAGCAACTACCTTACCCTCCTAAACATAAGCACACAAACCCAATCCATTATGCGAAGCATCACTATACACAATCATACGGTCTACCCGCAACTGGCTTAACATTCTTAGGTGGCTTCCATTCAAGCACTGTCTCTATCTTCTTCGGATCAACTCTAAATACCCCTCGAACAGAAATAATGTGACCCAAGAAAGCAATCTTCAGACAAACAGAATTCACACTTTATCCAGCTTAGCATACCAACTGTTTCTCTCAATATCTGACAGTACAATTCTCAAATGGTGATCATGATTCCTCTCTTGTCCGAGAAATATAACCAAGATTTCATCAGTGAACACAACCACAAAACGACTAAGTAAGATTGAAAGACCAGTTCATCAAATCCAATGAACACGTGCAGGAGGCGTTAGTCAAACCAAACGGGCCATTACAAGGAACTCATAGTGACCGTAGCGTGTCCTGAAAGCAGTCTTAGGTACATCTAATGCCTTCAACCCTTAGCTGATGATAACCCTGATCTCAGATCTATCTTCGAGAAATACGACTAGCTCCTCTCAATGATTCAAAACAAAATCATCTACCGACTCAGTGGATGCAATGACCACCGATTCTCACCAGTAAAACTTTGTTAATGGCTGTAATCAATTAAACAAACTATAGTGATCCATCCCTCCTTCTTTACAAAACAATACTGGAGCACCCCATAGAAGATACACTAGATGAATTAAAAACCCTTATCAAAGCAACTCCTAAATCTTGTATCTTTTAAACTACTTTCAACTCATACGCCAATCCGATACGAGAACGATGGATATCGGGTCAGTACCAGCATAACCTCAATACCAAACTCAACCTCTCTCTCAGAGGTAAACCAGGCAAATCCTCTGAAAACACATCCGTAAAATCACATACTATGGTATATTCATGGACACTATGGGAAATTTCTGACTCTCAAGCAAGTAACACAGGCTAAGTAGGGCCTCCACCAAACCAGTATGGATCAGTCTTCTAGGCGTAGTAGTAAGCAGATAATAACATTAGAGAGTTAATCCGACCTCTCACCCACAACTACAATTCTCCTCACCAGATGAAGTGTGGAGTGTAAATCCTCTTAAGTCTAAATCAATCATAACTCCATGTCTAGATTAACCAATCCATAACCCAAATCACCGTCAAACTCTCGAAAAAAAGCAACGCTATCAGAAATCTCCCAGAAACACAATGCTTCGTATATTACCAAATGGACTAATCTCTATACACCCGATTAAACTACGACACTATGACCTAAGGATTTAGGAACCTTCAATTACCAGCTCTAAGCATATTCAGCATGCATGATTACCCAAACTACCCACATTTATGCCATAAATTATGAATTGAAGTGTAGAGCCAGGATTCAATTCAAAGCATATACAGGAAATATCAAGCGATAGAGAAATAGTACCCAATGATAACGTCTGGGGCATCCTGCTCCTCCCTAGTCCTAATAGCATATGCTCTGCAAGTGCTCTAGGACTTCAAGCTTTTTCCACTTGGTCTCTGAAACTGGCCTCTGACTCCTGTGCCTTCCTGTATCACCACGGCCTCTGCCTCACCTCTCAGAACCAAAGAGCTTGATGCCTTCCCTACCTGAGGAGCTGAAACTAGCCCAAAGTCATATGGGCAGTCTCGCAAAGCCAATATTGCTCTATAGACTTCACACGAAATGCGATTCCCCAGAAAATCTGCCTACAAACCCCAAATGCTTTCTTTTTCCACACTAATACTATCTTGAATATAACAATCCATTGTAGGCACCTTCACCACTAGGCAACAATCTTGTCTGCTGGACTGCCAACCATAAGTCTGTTCCAGTGTCTCTGAAATTCTGATCTAGACTTTCAAGTCTGTTGTGAACTCCCTATGTCCTCTTACTACTTGGACATGACGGCTGAGAAGTCTGTCCAGATGCCATACCTTTGAAAACCTCTTTTAACCCTTTGCCTCCTAACCATGCTGCTCATTTCCTAACTTTCCTTCAAGGCTCTAAAGCTGCCTTCACTAAGCGAACAAATGATGTAATCGAGGATGAGCAATTAAAGAGGCATTCGATATTCATCATTGCAAGCCTTTCCTTGAAACCGCTTAACATCTATCCGACTCATACGAATTATCTCAATAGCAACCTGCTCAACCGAATAATTCTCCTTTCATTATTCAACCCACAGAAAACATTCAGCCCTATTTTAAACTCTAAAAACTCGGGCTTCTATGTTGATCCAATGTAAAGCTCCCCAATGTTATTTCTGTCTAACTCAAAAAGAAAGAAGTCCCAATCCTCGTGCTCAAAGCACAACTTGTCCGTGATACAGTATCCCACACTGTAAGCTTCCTCTCTCAATAAGACAGTGGCACAAACCAAAACGTAATCTAGAGTGAGCACTGCTTTCTGCTCCAATATCCTCTCCACAGACTTGAGCCAATACTCTGCCCCTGTATGAAGCCACATCATCCTTTCTTACCACTAAACTCAACACTCCTGATATTTCCTCAGATAGGGGCGAACTGGAACAAAGAGGGCTGGACAACTGGAAAGCCTGGGGAACAGCGCCTGCTGCCTGCCTCAAAGCTAGCAAACTAACTGCGAACAAATGTATCCTGGTTAGGCCCAGCAGGACCTGCAGCAGCCTGCCCCACCCTCGAGCGTGCTCCGCATCAAACCCATCAGCACACGTAGCCGGCCGATCACCAACAGGGGAATACCACCACTAGAGGACATAACTATCCACCTCCTCATCAGGAACAGATGTTGAGACATCACTCAACTCCTACAAAGGACCAAAAAGCGTTCGCATCAGAGAAATAGTTACCAACCAAATCAATTATGCATGTATTGAACTTAAATTTACTCATACTCTCACTTCAAATAGATAAATTCCTATATATGCATATAGTCCTAAAAACCTCCTAAACCAGGCCTTGGATAACCACTAAATGTAAACACCGCCGCTGCCGATCCTGAAAGACCCAACGGTGGATCCGCAGTTCAGTGCCGTGAGGCCACCGTCCTAACCTTACATATAAATCTATTACAATCATATTTATTGAATTAGAAGTGCACTTAATATTACACAAGATTAGCAAGTAATAATATTTTGTTTTGCAAAATGATTGGGAGATCCTACAGAAAAAACTGCAAGAGTTTCCCTAAAAATAGGAATTGCCAAATATATGAATACAAAGCACTCTTGAAATTCAAAACTTCCAAACCCCAATCCAAAACTCCGTAAATAAACAACACAATTAGCACTTATAATTGATACCCCGTAACATAAGTCCTCAATAACATTTTAATATTCCACAATTCAATTCATTCATTTAAACATATCAACTTCTAAATGTTCTAACATTTTAAATTAAGTTCCAAGTTTTTCTCCCAATTAAATACACCAACATAATTTACAAACAAGATGCTTCAGTTATACATTCTAATAATGACAGTCTCCAAAAAATGTAATATCTTTATACATGCCATATTTTTAGTACATAAAATTTACTAATCAACTTACCCAAAATAATCTCTTCATCTCTGAATGCTACTCTTTAGTCTTTAAGCACAAGCACAACTCTCCAAACCGTTGCGTGTATAAAATTAACGCGCTTGAGTAATAAAACTTCATGGTGCTCATAAAACACAACAAAACCAATGTACTGTTGATGACAACATACTTAAAAATCATTTATATACATAAAATCATTTAAATTTGAACATGACATTACATAATGTTACACCAAACACATCATGCTTTAGATAGAAATTCATGTGATATCATAAATTAAGTTATGTTAAACTTCGAGTTATTAACGTAATTGATCTCATTATTTCACTTTCCGTTTAAAAATATTTTACAAGGGGCTCACATACATTAGGAGAAAAAAGAAGCAGATTAAATTTTCCATAGCTTAATTCATAATGGGCCTTAGGTCGCCAACCTTCATAACATATAGAGTCGCGTCCCCCTAACATAAGCACCCACTGCCTAGCACTATGATCATGCTTCTTATCAAATTAGTCATCCAAATGCCGAGGCATGTCCTCATCATACATAATTTTAAATCAAATCAGCATCAAAGTTCACACCAAGTAATTAGAGCCCAAAATTCTTGTTATTTCATTCTTACTTCATAACATTTCTCACAAAATTTCATTTTTTCTTAGAGTTTTCTTAAAATCATAATAAAAACTTTGTAATTTCAACTTAAGTTAATTCATAAAAATTCTTCATTATTTAAACAAAATGGACTTTAACATAAAAATTCCAGCATAAAAATAACATGCACCTTTGCTGTGTTTTTTAAAACCATTAACTTGAGTTCATGGGTCTCCAAATTGAATGAAATCAGATTGATTTAGAAAGGCTAACAAAATCTCTTTACAAAGGTTATGATAGGGATCACAGCACAGATCAATATTGAAAGATAACAAAATACAAACTAGGAAACACAGACTAATAGACCAGACCTGATTCAGTAGAAGCCAAGTCCATTGGTTATGAATTCGACTTACCCGA
>NW_023591036.1:0-48392 GCF_014843425.1 Jatropha curcas | reverse complement strand
GCAGCAAACCCCCTGCTACTGGCTATTCCTACATAAACCTCATGATCTCTGCAAGATCCTGTATGTCCCTTATTAAAAGCCCGGTTTTTGTTGACAAGTATTCCTCTTGGAAACTCATAGCAATATATTTGGAATTGCAATAGCTTATTTCTATTTGTCCCCCTGTAACACTATGGGTTGGAAAAAAAAAAAAAAAAAACCCAAAAAATAATAAAGGGTCCCCCCCCCTTAAAAAAAAAAAAAAATCATAAAATTATTTAGTCCACTTTTCTTTAACCTTCCAAAGAATAACCAGGGGAACCATCTTCTTCTTCTCTCTACACTTTCTTAACTCCGCTAGGTTCAATCTTGGGTTGAAGTAAGATCACCTCTAGCTATGCATAGTTCTAATTCATTCTCTAAATTGAGCTACATCCACAATATCATATCCAACTCCTAAGTAATGAATTGAGATGTTAGGGATCATAAGGTAGTTTCTCTTCTCTATCTGCTTGAAACTACGATCTCACCCTCATTCCTGCTCATCATCACACTTCTCACTAACTGGGTCATAATTATTCGGGTAGGATGCATTGTACTTGCCTTCCCCTTGTACCTCTTCACTGATGGATCTCCCCCCTAAACCCAAAGTCCCTGCACACACTTCACCTAAGGCATATCGCACAATCCTTTGTCCTAGGGACCCCTATGTATGTCTTGTACAGCCCTACACTATCAGCTGCTAACTCCTCATGATTTGTACACTGCAATCTTCGCTTCCCTCATCCCACCTCAGAATCTCATCAGTATAACTACTCTCTCCCTATTATCTCACTCTCACTCTCTTCACTATTAACTCAAGTCTCCCTATACATGCCCTGCCTCACCCAATCCAATTTAATCTAACAGTTCACTATTGAAGCATTTAGTCTCCAGTACATTATAATTAATACATGCCTAACACCCATAATGATCGACTCAGCTTCAATATAACCACCCCAACCAACATTTACCCCTCGGACTGCAATAACTCCCTCAAGAAGCCCCAAACTCTACTCCCTTTACCTCATCCAAATCATGCTAACAAACCAAAGGATGTTGACCAGACTCCAATGATGTTGCATCTCACGAGCACTATCTTGGTCCCTTATACCAACAACTAAAGACCTATTGCTCCTTCTATCACACGACTTGCAAATATCTTGAACACATTATATAGACCCAAAACTTGGCTGTGCTTTGCAACTGCCATATGACAGTAGGCCGAGTGTCCTATCATTTGATTCAACAACCAGGGCCTCCCAGTATACCTCAATGTTGGTTCAATCAAAACAAGCCAACCAATATCCATCTCAGTGTAATCCCTCCAGCCATTACGGGAATCCTAGAGAAAAGAATATTAAAATAACCCATGTGCATGTTCTACAAAAAGTCGCTCCTAAAGACATAAACTTGCATAGACCTACCTCCAAATAACCCACATTCACCAAAATAATATCAAAAAGCTCACAAAAAATCATTCCTATAAACGAACAAACTCATACATAATGACCATTTACAAATCAACAAACACATATAGAAACTATAAATCCATCAATAAACACTAATCACAACAAACCCTAAACTCAAACCAAAAAAATGGGGAAGATTGAGACTCATTGTGCCAGAAGCAATGCAATGTCGACTCCCTCTCCACCAAAAACTGCTTACAAAAGACGCAAATTAAGGAACAAGCCTGTGAGAGAAAGGATCAACAAGAATGGAGGTGCTGAATTATTGCTTTTCAGTGCAATCTCAAGCATGTATTGCAAGAAGGCATTAACGCTAATATCATTTAATTTTCGTTCCTTCGTATATTCTGAACTTGTGACAACACAATAGGCGTCTAAATGAAAACATCAACGTTATGACACTTCCACGCGCAATGTAATTCATGCAAAAACCCACTTGCTCAAGTTAAAAATACTAACAAAAAAACGAGTATGGGCAAAGTTGAACCTTGCAAAATTAAATGGGCTCAATAAACAATTTGAAAAAAGAATCAGAGAAAAAAATTGCCATTTTATTATTCCATCTCATAATAATATTAGCACAATATTAATCTAAAATCCCTAAATTGGACCTTGATGGTACGTTCAAAGCCATATTTTTTTTTTAACAAAAAAGAATATTCAAAACCAATTGAAACCCCTGTTTCTCGCCTTTTTTTTTTTTGTTAAATACTCGCGGGAGGATAACTGAACCTGATATGAACATGGAAATCGCCACAACCTCACCTCTGAAGGCCCAAATCACAAACTCTTTTCACGCACGGCAACTCCAAGCCCAATCTCAGTACCACGCGATCCAATTTCCGAAATCTGCCCTTCGCGCTCAAAAACCTCGAACTTTATACTCTGTCACTGACACCTCTCGTTTTGCAATCCCACCTCTCTCAAATCCACTCACGTCACAACGACTGAATGTGCCATCTACGTGGCTTCATCACAAAGCCATCTCCCACTGAAGCCTTTATGGTACAAAGGGTCTAACGCAAGTAGACGCCTGAATTTCTTGTTTTGAACAGCGTGTGCGCGCGTTTTGCTCTCTCAGAGCTATTCAGTGCATCCATATTGAAAAAAGGGTTTATGGCTGAATGCTTATTGCTAACTAACATTGTTGACTTATATGCAAAAGTTGGCGACTTGACAGCAAAGAAGGTATGATGAAGACAAGAGAGATATTGCATCGTTAATGCATGATGATGGGTTGCTTCAGGAAGTAACCTGCTGAAGCACCTTTGTTAAAAGAATGAGTTATGGGATTTAAACCAATGAAATACCTTATGGGCCACTCCTGTCTGCGTGTTCGCAATGGTGCTTTTAAAAAGGTAAAAGGCTCATGTTACATAGGAGGAACAAATTAGATATGAAATTCAAGTGTAAGCAGTCGAATGTAAGCTAAATGTGGATCGGATAAGCATATTAGTTTCGAAGTATGAGTTTGGAAAGAGTCTTGTTACTTGACAGCAATGATAATGGCATTGTCTATCCTGGTAAGATACAAAGCTCTGACTTCAGCAAATGAATCGAGCTGGAATTAACCCTGATGAATGTGTTCGTATCTTGCAGTAATAGTGCTGAACCATCAGGCTTTGTGAAAGGGTATAGGTTTGTAAATCAATGGAAGAATGGAGTAACACCGAATGTTAAGCCATATGGATAGGTGGTTGATTTGTCTGCCGACCGGAAGTCAGAGCTTATGAGTTATCAATGCTATGCCTATGATGGCCCGAACATAGTACTTTGCAACTGCGTGCTGCAGACTTAGATATAAATGTAGAACTGCAGAATCTTGTTTACAGAAACTTGTAGAAATGGCAACATATGTGATTTTGTTTTGTTATCTAATGTTATGCCAGCGCAAGGAGAGAGGGTGATGTTCGGAAGAGTAGAAGGCCCAATGAAGAAGAAGGAAAGTATAAGAAGTGCTGGCCTTAGCTACTATGTAAGAAAGAGGGTAGTACACAATTTACAATTGTAACAAGAGTCATAGGAAATGAGAGAGATATAGATAGTTAGATATATAGTTTAAAGAATAAGATAGGAAATGCAGAGACAAATTTGTTCAATTGACATTGGAGACGAGGATAAGGAGAATGCATGTGGCCATCACCCTATGTGAGCTAATTGCTGTGCTTCTTTGGTTAGATAGTACTAATGAGAATCTAATCCAAGTGATTAAGAACCTTAGAACGTGGAGATGTCCATGTATGTATAAGCTTATGTCAAGATAATAATCGAAGAAAATTATGTGAGGGATCCGCGTAGTTCATAGTTCAAAGAAGTTCATGCTTCCGCAGAGATATTCTGGTGAACTATAGAATATTTGACAAAAATTTGAAGTGTTCTTAGAAAAGGAAAACTTACTGTATTTTTACGAGTCAATTTGGAAGCCGATATAGGAACAAAATTAATAACACCATCTTCCTCCTAACGGTTGCTTTCTGATTCCTGCATCTAGAACCGTAAATGCTATTTAGATAAGACAAATTGTACATAGCAGGATATGCAACGTGAACTCAATATACAAAAAAGCGCAAAATTCAAGATTAACTGATTCAAATCAATTTAAACTAGGTTGAAGCCGCTCCGTTTCGCAGGTTCGTTTTACTTTAATTAATGTACATATGTATAAAAAAGTTCACTTTTGTTATACATATAAAATAAAATATTTAAAAAAAAATAAATAAATCTTCACCAACTTCGAATAAATTAAATAAATAAATAATTAATATAATAATATATATATAATAAAATAAGGTATATATATATATATATATATCAATATAGAACTAACTATAGGGTAAAAATACAAAAGTCCTAAGACAATAAGTATAGTTAAATTAATTTTTGTAAAATTATAATTAAAAAACATACAAAAAAAAATTCCATCTATAAATTGATATAAATCAATATAATAATATTATAAAAAAAATGGATAAAAAATTAAACCAATTCAAATCAAAATAAAAAAAAAATTAGATATCAAATGAAATATAAACTATTTAAAATAAATAATAATTAATTAAAAAGTATCTTTAAATAATCAATAAAAAATAAAAATCTAAATTTGAAATAAAGATATGATAATTACTATGTTAATGAATATAATTTGAAAAAATATGAGCTTAGATCAATATTTTAATATTAGATAATAAAATAAAATTTAAATACAAATAAATTATACTAAAACTGAGAGGTACCCAATCCCTGTATTCATAAATTATATGTTTAATGTATAAACTTGCTATTTAAAAATAGTTTATTGAGTTTAATAATATGATACTTAAACTATACTATTGTAGTAGATATATCTTATATTATATACACTGTAATAGTGGAGAATTCTTCTTTGATCTAAATGGCATATATATAATGACATTAAACAATAACAATCTAATATACTCAATAAATAAATAAATATTATATTTATATTTCTCTACTCATTAATAATTTATTTTTAGTGAACCTTTCAACTCAAAAACTCAACCATATCATAATACTTAAATATACGCATATAATTCAAAAATAACATATATTATTAAATAATAATTTACATTGAATTAAAAATATAAAAATAAATTAAATAATATATTCTATATTTTAATTAATATATCATAATATATATACTTATATAGAATATATGAATTTGAATCAATAAATAAAAAAATTTACAGCTTATACACAATTTGCTAAAAATATAATACATTTAAAAAAAAAATACATAAATGGATTTATATTTAACTTTTACTTCTGTTCATCTCCATCAATATGATATTTTTTATACCTGCAACTACACACATGTGACAGATAATAAAGAAAATATTATTAAATAAACAAAGATTAAAGATAGGAGAAATCACGGGATGCACAAGAAAAGAAGACTAAAAAATAGAAAAAGAAAAAATCGAAGAGTTAACATTACCTTGATCAAAGAAGAAAAGGCAATGATATAAAATAAATAGAGAAAGTACAATCAAAACTCAGCCCAAAAATAAAAAATAAAAAAAAAGACTACCGTGAAAGAAAATAACTGAAATTGATTAATATGATAGTATATATAGATAGATATAAGTATATATATAAGAAAAAAAATTCAAAGGTATTAAAAGTTTCAATTCCAAATTCAAAAAAATTCAAAGGATTTAAAAGTTTTAATTTTAAAATTCAAAAATTTTAAAGAATTAAACATTTAAAATTTCTATACATTAGATTAGATATGAGAAAAGAAATGTTTAACAATTAATTAAAATTTAAAAAATTTGTAAAAAAAGGAAAAAAGGAAATACTCAAAAGGAAAAAGCGCCAAGTAAGGTTTTTGATTTTTTTTTTTTTTTTTTTTTTTTTGTGGATTTAGGATTATATATATATATAACACATCAAATTTTGGTCATTGTAGAACTACTTGAATTTTTTTTTTTTTTTTTTTTTTTGATTTAGGATTATATATATATATAACACTCAAATTTGGTTTGTAGAACTACTTGAATCTCTGTTTATCATTAAATAATTAATTTAATGTATAACAATGCATAAATTTACCATTTTACTTACCAAAAAAAACCTTACATAGCATGCAAACTTTTTGAGGAGCTTGTTATACCTCTAATATTACAACTTTGGTAAAATTGTATCATTTTCCATACTATCAATAATAATTATTTTTGATATGGCAAAATATTCACTTGATATGTTTGAAACAATAATTTTGACATTTTTTAACTATCTTATCAAATAAATATTTAATCGATCCAATTTCACAAATTTGCGAATTCAACAGAATAAGTTTTACAAGTTGAAGTATTTAATAAATACGATTTTATAAGTTAAAGTATTTAATATTTGAACATAAAAATTGAATGTGCCACAGATTTTTTTTTACATAAGATATAAGAGTGAATTTATGTATTGAGCCTTTAATTTTTCAAATATAGTAAAATAAATTCCAATATAATATTTTTTTAAGACAAATATTATTTGTCATATAGAATACATTAGTAATCAAATAAAAATTAAATACTGAATCAGGCTTGCAACGCAACTAAGTCAAGTTAGAACAAATAAATATGCTACATACAGAACGCAACAGTTACAATTCATCAGGTAGGCTGGTAAAATTACCATTACCAACTACATGAATAACAGCCAATTAACTAGAATAGATGGTTGAACACCCAAAACCACTCTTATGCTAGAAAGCCTACGAACATAAATGCATTAACAACCAATTCTAATTCAACTTTCCAACAATTTTAGTCTCAACCGAAAAGAATATTTCTCTGTTAAGTGATAATTTCAAAATGACAGAAAATAATCAAATTTGAACTAGTCTTTTTTCACCAACCTTGCCTCAAAACCACCTTCGGCTCGCTTAACTAGATCATAAGGCATGTGGGTTCCCAGAATTTTATCCCATATTGAGAAGAATGGCTGAGAATAATTGTACTTTGTGCCTTGAAGTTGATGATGGATGTCGTGGTAAGCAGTGTTATTCTGGAAAACAATGTGAAATATATTGCCAGGCAACCAAAGTCCACAGTGATCATCTACAGTTTTAATGATAGCAAAACAGAAGAAAATTACTCCGGTTCGTGCAGTCATTCCTGATATTAGAAAGGAAATGGCACCACCTACTGTGTCAAGCAATAGACCCTCCAGTGGGTGATTATAAAGTGCCCCAATTGCATATGGGACAACTAGCCTATGATGTTGTGAATGGATGTGGCGGTATAAGAATTTGTTCTGATGCATATACCTGTGCACAAAATATTGCCATGTGTCCATCACGAACATAGCAATAATAATCTGCATGATTTGGATAGGAATGGAGGGCTGGACTATGACCCCAGATGGATCCATCGTTGAGGTCAACTGCAGCAAAAGAGCAGGACTATTAAAAGTTAATCATTGATTGATAAAAATAAAAAATCAGCAGGTATTTCAAAATTCACAAAATATTTCAATTCAAATAATATTATCAAATAATTGATATTCTTATCATCGAAGATCCTACCAACCTCTCAGTAACTAGCTGATATCCTCATGTCAGACAAGAACTGCTTAACGTATCCAACATCAAGGAGTCAACTAATGTGCACTGTCTCTTTCAAAACTAATGCACCAAAAGCAAAAGCAAGAGAACAAAACTAATAACATGTCAAGTCATCAAACAGACCAAGCAATCTTCCATTCAGCTTTTACCGAGCAACTTTATAGAAACAGGATTTTTCATTCAAACACCAACATTACCTCCAGCAGAGCACAGAATGGAAAATTATGAATAAAAAGCATTTTCCATGTAAGATCTCTAATTAGTTTTCATAGGCTCAGTAGGCATCTCACTCAGGAAGGCATTAGGCTATGGTTCCTTTCATTCATTCTTAATTCAGCAATACAAATGAAACAACTTCAATTAGTTCTACTAGCCGAGTTTAAATGAAATGAATTTGGCCAGGTGAAGATAGGAAGCTGGAAGTTGCAATGACTTCTGTCTTAGATCTCTCTTTTCTTAAAAAAAAAGAAAAAAAATGTTTTATCAAAGTAAATTTCCAGTAGCTAATCAAATACAAATCAGGTGCTAGACCTACCAATCCAGCAATGTTATGCTTTGCTTCTTATCATCACATTATAAGAACAAGAACATGAAAGCTAAAAGGGAGTCGTGCTCAGCAGCAAGCAATCAAGATATAAACCAATGTGAACCTAGCTGACTAAGAGAATTAAGATCAATTGTGAAAGGAGGAGGAGAGGAGAGAGGATGTTGAAATAGCATCCCAAGAGGTGATGGAACAAAACAAGTTCTTTTGGAAAAGCAAGAAAACACCAAGAAGGAAAAGGTAAAAATTTAAGAATCCTAGTCATGATATTAAAAATTTAAAGAAAAGATAGTGGTTCAACAATATAACGATATCTAAAAATGTTCCTCCGCATGCATCAAGTAGCTAGCAACAAAAAGAATGGATCTTTTTTCTTTTCTTAGTAATTTGAAATCTGATTTCAATAAGAATTTTTACAATGCTATTCCTTAGCCAGCAAAATTCATGCTACCAGCATGATAAAATACGTACATGCAAGCTCAAAGTTCACATAACATATTGACAATAAATTATATAACTCAAGGTTTATATGTAGGACTGCACAAATATAATAAAAGGAAACATTCACTTTTCAGACTCAAAAAGATATCATACAATCTTTCTGAGCACGAACACCTGCCCCCCCAGCACCCCCCACGCTTGCCCCCCAGCACCCCCCCCCCCCCCCCCCCCAAAAAAAAAAAAAGAAAAAATCCCCAAGCCAATAATAAAAAAAAAAAAAAAGGAAAAAATCCCAACCCAATAATAAAAGAAAAGTAAATAGGAGCTTAAAAAAGAAAGTGTCATGTGATATTGAAAATATTGACAAACTAAAAGATCATCAGGTTGAATAAATAAGATCCCTAAATTGAAGATACTAAACATTCATCAATTTGGTTTTCCACAAAGGTTTCATGGGGCTTTGGTACTTATATCCATGGCATGCTATGATCTAGTCAAAATTCCATAAAATAACATTTAATGAGTGCATCAATGGGAAATATGAGCGAGTATTCAGCTCAATTTGGAGTTTTACAAATTCTGGTTCAGTTTATCTCATGCACAAACACACACAATGTATAAATATACACAATTAGGTTCAATTTGGTTAGTTTTATCTTTTTAACCGAATTAACCAATTTATTCTAAAGTAAAACTAACTGATTGGATTATTTTAGAAAAAAACACCAGTTTGTTTTGTTTTTTTTTTTCCCCGACATGATAGTGCTCACAGTATAAAGCCATCTTAATGAGAACTAGTGAATGGGATCTACCTTGAAATAATGTATGAATTTAAGTAATAAAGGACATGCTTACTAGTCCCCATCCTCTCCCATATATGCATATCACCATGTAATCCTCTATGGAAGATACAAAAAACTCTTTTCCATGGAATCCATAGCTAAATATCCAAAGACAAACTAAATATTAGAATGGCCAATATTTTGAATTAGTGCAACTCTTTCACACGTTAGTTCTTTACTTGGAATGATGAATTTGAAAGCAAAAGACCAACATTTTATCACTAAATATAACCTGGAACAATTAAACGTCCAGGAGATGCATGTTATCATAAAATGATGACAGCATCAAACTATAAATAACTAAAAATTTTAATATATATCCATCAGTCTTAAGGATATATGCTACAGGTATGAAGGTGTTTTATTATATGAGAAACAACTAGAGATAAAAGTTTTTCACACACAACACAACAGTAATATTATAGTCAGGACGTTTAAGTTTCCTTAAATAACATATGAGTCAAAATTTCATTATAAAACATAATTAGATGTGACATTAGTGTTCAAATTGGAACTCGGAAGATGTAAGAAACAGAAAGAATGCCAAAATTATATCATTTAAGTGTATCAAATTAAATGCTAAGATGTGGCTGTAGAATACCAAATTCAAAGGTTTATGGACATTAATCTTGTTGTCAAGTTTTGATATGGAGCGGGAGCATCATATGCAAGTTGCAACATCTAGATATGGTGAGATAGCTGTATTATGTGCTTTTTTGCAAATTTTTTATGTTGCGTACAGTGTTTTAATAACAATGGACGCATGAGACAACTTCAGGAACAATAATTATGTTAAAGTTTCTGGGCCTTCTATAAATTCTCCAGATATATGAAGTCTAATGCCAATATATTATCCATTTGTTCTTTGGAGAATCTCTTACAAGCATCCAAAAAATCTTTAAAGAAAAAATAAAACAAGATACAGATAAACACAAATGTGTTTTCCTCAACTGTCCAACCTATAATATTTAATAGGATAAGTGAAAAATAAAAGATAGTATGAAATCAATATTTTTGATTGACTGGCTTCAAAAAGGAAAAAAAATGGAAGGTTTTCCAAAAACATAAAAAAATAAAAACAATTTTAGGGAACATGCTGCATATGCAGGCCAAACATAATCAACGCCAATAACAATTATATAGACATTAACCAGCCTCATTCAGAAATTGCTAGAAGTTAGGCTGTTGATTTCCATACCGCTACTCTCATGAGACTCCATAGCAATGATGCCACAGCGTTATGCAGGTAGCATATATGTGCTGAGTTCCACTCTTAGGTACTAGAATGAGCATTTTACAAACCTGGGTGAAAATACGCATACCACATACAGTTCAAAGCAAGTATTACTCAATCAGGATGCTTCATTAGTCATAATTCCATTTTCCAATCCTAAGAAATCAATCATGAAGGAATGAAGCAGGGTTTTTTGCACAAGATTTTTGTTAAGGAAAAATCTCAAAAGTAATTTTGAAAATTGTGAAGATTCTGTTGTAAACTAGCATGCCTATGCCATTAACGAGAATTGCAGGCTTTTAAAAAAATTGAGTTGAAATGTTAAATTTGATAATTCTTGTTAAATTCTTTTATTTCCAAGTCCAAGCATCTGCATTTAAAACATTTCAAAGACAGTCAAATATTAAAAGGACAAATTTTCAAACTGTATTTCCATGGTAAACAAAAGCTGCAATAAAAAAATCAAAAAAAAAAAAAAAAAAAAAAAACAAAAAAAAAAAAAAAAAAAAAAAAAAAACTCTTTTAAACTAAAAAAAAAAAAAAAAAAAAAAAAAAAAAAAAAAAACTCTTTTAACTATTAATCATCTAATATGAGCCCACTTTAAACCTAAAAATTTGCTTCTTTCCAAGCTACCACACCCACTACAAACAATCCCCCATCTAAGGATTCAGCTATGCTCATATGCAAAATTTTTTCATAAATATTTACTGGAAGAATAACACTTCATTAAAACAACTAAACCTTAGTCCCAAACTAATTAGAGTCGGCTATATGAATCCTTTATTTACAATATCTGCTACTTGCACCTTTTGTCTAATGTGATCATTCCTAATTTTGTCCAACTTTGTGTGACCACCATCCATCCCAATATTCGCATCTCCGTAACATCCATCTTGTGAATATGTTGAGTATTCGGTGCCCAACATTCACTCTCAGATAGTATTGCCAGTCTCACCACCGTCCAATAGAGATGATCTTTCATTTTGTTAGATATCTTCCTATCGCATAGTACGTCAGTAGCACTCCTCCATTTCATCCATTGTACTTGAATTCCATAAGAAATATCATCATCTATGAGACTCCCTTCTGGAACACACAGCCTAAATATTTGACTTGTTTGCACTTGGGCACCATCATACCGTTTAATCTAACCTTGGTTTCCTGCTCCTTCCACAAACCAAACTCGGTGCAAATATTTTACTTCTGCTTAATCACTCTAATTATGATTAGAAAAAATGCTCCATGTACCAAAAGATAATTGCTACTCCTCCATGGAGAGGCTATCACGAACGTCCATCACACAAAGCAAGGTCCTAGGTGATACAAAAACTGTATTCCGAATTCTTCCATCATATTTTCAAATGTTTAGTGTATAATATATCACTAAGGTAAGTTAATTTGCAGCCATTCTAGATAAAATTAAGCTTAAAATCTCTTTCCTCGGTATAACATCAGAAGCAGCACTCTGTCCTCCTTTCCTCTCTAATTCAGCAACCTCTTTCTATGGCCTATATTTCTGTACATAGATTGAAATTTGCATGTAATTATCAAGAATAATCAGTAACCTATCTAATCAGTAATTATCAAGAATATTCAGTAACCTCTTTCAGTAACCTCTCTACTCACTATTTACATTAGCAAGAATAATCATATCATAACATCATGCCATAGATAGAAAATATAAATTTTTCTATTTAAGTTAAATAACGAACCAAAAAGAGCCCATGGGCGACTATCGCCTGAACTAACTGTTGCAGCAAAACACCCTTGACCACCTTTGGCAATGGTACCAAGTTCTTCTCTTTCTCCTCTTTTCTTGTGTGCAACCGGTATTTATCCAACGGTGGCAAAATCTGATAAAGTCCAGCATACAACCAGTAGACCACAATTGGGGCAAATGTGCCCATTGCTTCGTCACTCACATAACCTTCCCAAAACACCATAATTGATTCAATTAACCAGCGAAGAAATAGTCACTGGTACTTATTTGAAAACTTAGATTACATGTTATATAATTTCTATAAAATCTCAATATAAATAGCTAAAAAATAATAAGAATTGCATGATTCATAGTAAAAATGTGTCATTAGTCACAAGAGTAATATTACTATATAGCATGTGTATAGTATATTATTATTAGTCATCAATATTATTTAAATATTATAAAGTTATTTTTTGTTCTAAATGGTAGTTTAATTTAGTTAGGGTTAAAAGATAACATTTCATGCATTAAGATATTATGATGTTAAATACATTTTTAATGTTATGAAAGAGAAAAGGAGAAAAAAAAATGATATTATCAATTCTTATCATAATAGTTGTATCTTCAATTCTTGAGTTTTGCTATATTATAAGTTTCTAAAATCCAATTAAACTTATTGATAAAAAGATAGAAAATTAAAAATGCGGGTAAAATGTTATTTTATTTAGATATTTTTACTTTATTAAATGAAAATGTTTTATAGAAGAAATTATTTATAAATATTATAATTTTAATTATGAAAATGTCATTTTTAAAAAGTAAAAAACAGTTGAAATATATGGTTTTTGTTATAAAGGAAAACTTGTTATTTTTTAAATCTTAGTTAAATTTTGAAAAACTAGAAAATTATGTTTTAGTTTTTCAAATAGAAAAATGGACTGATTTGAAGATAAAACTCTGTTTTTTAATTTTTTTAAAAAATTTTTAGAAAACTACGCCAGTTTTCTACAAGTGAATTACTATTAATGAGAGATATGGTTACAAGAATTCAAATTGTCCTTGGTATATTTTGATTGGTTCATATAATGGTGTTTTCCTTTTTATTTTTATTTTTTTTTTGGCATTTTGGGGCGAATAATGGTGTTTTTTTTGTTATTTTTCTCATATTTTGACTATTAATGACTAAAAACATTTTTGAAAGAATAAAGATTAAACATAAAATGATTGATCTTTATTTTTATTTTATTTTTTGAAGACAGAGTGATCACTAATTCAATAGCAAAGAGAAGAATTGGATGTATTCTCTAAAATAGGATGTATTTAATAAAATATAATTTGTAGTCTAATTTTGGGTAGCTTAGTTTTAAAATTAACCCGAAATATATATACATAAAACCCAATTTTAAAAGAAAATAAAAAAATAGATTTAATTGAAATTACGTTTGCTTGTATCTTGCTATTTTCCATTTTTTAGTTTGGCAAAAATCCCTAATTTACATGGATTTTGCAAAGAAGGACAAGAATGAAATATAACAATTCATTGAAAAAAAGATAAAATAACTAACTATAAATATTTGTATAAATGTTGGGGACTACTTAATAATTATGGCAAATCTCAGGGACGAAATAATTATTTTTCCAAAGGATAATTTCATCTTTTCCTTTTAAAATTAATGGAAAAAATGTATTTTTTTGACGGAAGGACCAATTAATATAACGGTGGCAAACCTCAAGGACGTTATAAATATATGTATAAATGTCGATAACTACTTAAATAATTATGGCAAACTTCAGGGATGAAATAATAATTTTCCCTAGTAAAAATAATAAAATTCAACAGTAAAAATATTATTTTAATTATAGGTAGGTGAAAATGTTCATTTTGCTATATATAACTTTAAGTAAAGAGATTTCTCTTGACAATGTAGTGATGTTAAGTACAAATTTAACGTAATGGGGAAAAAAGAAAGGATAAAAATATGAAATTAACAATTTTTATAGTTAGTTTTTAGATTTCTTTCAACCATTACCCTTATTAATATAAATTTTTTTAAATCCAATAAAACCTAAAAAAATTTAGAAAATTAAAAATTTCTGCAAATTTTTTAATTATTTTTCTCTATCTTTACAAACTTTATATTGTTTGAAAATATATTATATATATATATAATAATTACATGAATTAAAAAAAATTATAAATAACTAATACACACATATGAATATGAAGCAATGAATAAAGAATTTACAGTTTTCTACTATCTACCAAAAATATAATAAATTAATAGTTAGCTTTTTTTTTTCTTCATCTCCATCATCATGATTGTCACACTCTAAAAATTGATGGTGTGAGGTCCTAGGGTCTAGGTAAGTTTAAGGTACTGGGTACCTCATAGAATCCACAACAAAATTAATCCAATTCAACATATTGCTTATCTTGATTAGTTATTTAGGTGAGCTACAGTCAACTTATGTACTTTCATTTAATTCCCAGGATCATCGAATACAATCTTTCATACATTTTGTATAATCATAAATCACACCATTATAATACTGTGTACATTATAGCTTACATACATCTCATACTAATATCATTCACAAAGGTACTACGGACTAACTAGAGTTCATATAACTTATCATCAATTTATAATATCTAATAATTATTTACATTATTCACAGGCTTCTTGTTGGAAGAAGGAAATCAAGAAGCTGACGGATTTGGATCACTTCCACCTGAAACCACAGACGCTTGAGTGAGTCGTCAACTCAGTGAGATTATAGTGTCATATTAGTAGCATGTACACTGAAAAGTATTTCAAAGTTCAATATTTATAGTAATACAAGATGGTAGTACAATTGTAGCTCATCAAAGAGATAAGTCCATAAAGAATGAATCATAGTACAGTACAAAAAAAAAAAAAAAGCCATTTTGCGACTGACAAAACGCAATAAATCAGTTGCTAATAAAACTTAGCGACCGATTACCATCTGTCGCAAAAGTGCTCGTCGCAAAATTTGGTCGTATTTTCCTTTTGAAACGCTGTCACAAATTGGTCGGAGAAACAGTCTGTCGCAATTATGAAATGTAGTCACAAATCGGTTGCAAATTTTAAAGTTTTTTGGTTGCAGTTCGGTCACAAATCTGTCTCAAAATACAAAAAATAATAATAAATAATATTATAAAACCATAATTTTTTTGCAATTGTTAAAATTGGCATATTAACATTGGCATTATATATATATATATATATAATATATATATATATCACAAATGCAATTCCAAAAACCAATTTAAAATGTAATTGTTAATTGTAGTTATGTACTAAACAAAACTTCAAAAAACCACTAGAAAGCTAAAAAGGTCCTTGAAATTCAAATCTATCGCGGTTGGTCATTTGCCACGATCCAATGCTCGAAATCGCCGGGAGGAGTACCTACGATGTGTGGTAGTGTCGGCAGGAGTGACTAAGGTATTGTTCTGCAGCATTGGATCAGGAACGTAGTGGCTGCTGCTGAGATGTTTGAAAATTCGATCTGTAGCAGGCGCAGGATCAGAGAATAAGTACCGCACCGGACCTGACGCAGACAACCGCTGACATGGCGCTCGACAACCGCATGACATGCGCTCTAAGTTCTACAATCTGTCTCTACTGGTCATCAACACGAGCCCATAATGCAGTAAACTCCTCGGCACTGTGCTCGAGCTGTGGTCCTGTGCTGCCTGCAGAAGTGTGAGATGCTGAGCCGCAGTAAAACTCTAATGCCTGAGACCCAATGCCATATACCTTCCTCTTCTTCTTGCCTCCTACAGCCTCGAGATAAAGTGCTACCTCATCAATTCTTGACTCAGCTTCAGATTCAGTCTGAGAAGAAACAAGACGCTTGCGAGCTATAGTATAGTTCCCCTGAAAATAAAAAATTAATTAATCAATGCAGTTGCAAGCTTTATTATATTGAACTTTGTACATATTCGAAACGACTAAAGGGTAAATGTAAATATTCTTCATTGTTATTGACGCTCACCGACACGTCTGTCGACAACGTATTCAAGACGTGGTCCTTCGTGTGAGTGTATGTAAACACTCAATCGTGTGGGCTCACGAACCAAGAATTTTTTTAGCCTGTAATGAATTTTTAGGCAATGATATATTTAATATAGTGTTTTTCATTAAACATCAGTTTCATATACGTGACTAAGTTAGTTTCACTAATAATTAAGCTGTTCTCGTAAGAGATATTGATCCACCTGTATGTCGAGAAGGTCTTGCCTCCATCACTGCCAGTCTCAACTGCGCCTATTTTGTGCAAATATTCTCCCGCTTTCGTCTTGAATGTAGGATCCTCCCAAGCCTTTTTGCCAGCTCTCCCAATCTCTTTGAAGACACGACTGCTGCTTCTTACCACTTTTCGCATCCTATAGGTGAAGTCAGCATAGCGATCAGCGCATAACTTCTCCCAGGGCCACTTTCAGCAGTAGCCGTAATGGCCCATCCCATAAAGAAAATGCTTCTGCAAAAATGAAAAAATAAAATTTCAATTAAAAAAGAGGTATCTGGATTAATTGTTAAAGCATTGAATGATGCCATAACTTAAACCGAAAGCGTACCTGAAACTCTTCCTATAAAAGTCCTCTCGCCTTTGTGGTATGACATTCCCATGTGTATCCTTCGTGTATCCTTCTTTATGGAGTTGTAGCTTGATTATCCTCATAATTTGCCTCGATGCTCGAGAGGGTGGATATATGCTGAGAAAAAAAACACAAGTGAAATATAATTAGACGAAAGCATCAAAATCTGAACAAAACCAAGTACAGAGGAAAAAGTGAATAAGTATTTACTATCTCGCTACCAAACTGAGGCTGTTATGTGGATCTGGTGAAACTGCAAAAGAAGTGACAAATGTTATAAATGCATATAAATAATTAATATATAATTGAAATGACAGTAATGACATTTATGATTACCTTGTACAGTAGGTGACTGTGCAGCTGGTGAAGCTTGTACAGTAGGTGACTGTGCAGCTGGTGAAGACTGTACTGGTCCAGAAACTGGGGTTCAAGAGGAAGGAACAAAAGGAAGTGATGGCGTCAGTACTTGCTGCTGAGCAGAGGATGAAGCCCCAGACGTACCTGAAGAAGTAGGAGGGATAGTCCCTCCTCGTCCATGGGTACTGCGTCCTAGGCCACGACCTCCACGCGAACCACTGCAGGACGTGTCTGAATCAAACGCTCTACCTCTAGCCATTTGTACTGTAAATATTAGAACCTAGATATGTATGTATACAATTATATGAATTGTAGAACATGTGGCACATATGAGTAAAGAAAGTGAATAACATTGAAATTCTTCATTAATAATATTAGATATACATCTATCAATTTGTAACAGTAAAACTGTTCTAAGTATTAAGGTCTTCATTATCATTCGGCTTCCTTCCTCCTCTTCGTCTTCTTCCTCTTCTTTCTTCTTCTTCCTCTTCTTGATATTCGTCTTCTGAGTTACCCATGATGATTTGATTTTCTTCCTCTTCATCATTTGATGCTCCTATTTCAACATAAGTTCTGCTTTCATCATCCAATCTATCCATTAAATCTTCAACAACTTGTATCGGTTGCGTATCCACCGCAACTTCTTGAAATGGCTCAGATACTGTGAGTGAAGCAGATTGTTTGGTTTCAACTGCATGAATAACTGATCCAGGCTTGATTTTACACACTACCATCCAATCGCAATGATCTCGTTCGTTTAAACGATGGATATGGGACATAGTAGACCTGTGCAGCTTGCATTGCCAACACAAAAGGTTCATACTTTGTATATCTTCTTCTTTGATTAATATCTCCCAGATTATACTTAGGATGAACCTTCGTGCCAACGTTTGGCTTAGGATCAAACCATTCACATTTGAATAAGATTGTGCACTTCATTGGTAGGCCTGAATATTCTAACTCTAAAACCTCAACCAATTTTCCATAAAAATCGTTTGACACGTTACTGTAGTTTGATCCCTTCATGCAAACGCCGCTGTTCATTGTCTTTCTGCTTCTCCCATAACCCTCAGTGTGAAACTTGTAACCATTTACAAAGTAGCCAGAGTAGGCATTAGCAACCAGTAGAGGTCCCATCCGTAATGAATCTGTTACCAATATCGCTTTCCGCAGCTTCGAAGCGCTATGGGAAATAGGTAACCTGACACGAGTGAGGATCTAATAATACATTCATGTTATGACAAATTGAAAGTAACTTACATAAAAATATTTGAACCATTTTGGCAAATTCGGAGTCCAGTTTTGCATCAACTGCAGTATCAGTCAAATTGGATTTTGGAAGCCGCAAAAGATTATTATATTTCCTATTTAATGAACGAACAAAATTAGCAATAAGTATGATTTAATACGCCCCAGACTGGTTTAGACTTCTACATTATGTATACTTACTATACAAAATGGTGTAATCTCTTTGCAATTCAACAAAAATAAAGGTTTGAAGCCGCTCGTATCTCTGCATCAGTCAATCGTTCTTTTTTTATTTACCAATCGTACGCCTAGGATAGGTTGAAAATTGTTTAGATTTCCTTCAAACTCGAATTCTATTCGATTCTCCTCCGTCATCGTTACATGGCACTCTCCGATGCTTTGGTTGAAAACATTGGTTCGAAGAAGTAGTGTGAACAGAAGTGGAAGCTTCTTCCACCAAATATGCATGCAAATTGATCCCTCGACCTTTGCCTTAATTGCGCCACATTCTTCTTTTTAATTTTCTGCAGGTGTCTGTCATTGTACAATGCCAATATGTAAGTATGAGTTGAAATAAATGATGTAATGATTAGAATGGGATGTTAGTGAATCACATCTCAAATGGATACATCCATCTATATTGTACCGATCCTGCTACAAGACATTCATAGGGCAAATGAACCGGCATATGCTCCATAGAATCAAAGAAACTGGGTGGAAAAATTCGCTCCAATTTGCATATCACTACTGGGATTTCTTGCGCTAATTGGTTCATACCATCGCATCGGATAACAGTCATCGTCAATTCCTTGAAAAAGAGACTCAATTATGTCATTGCTTCCCAAATTTTCCCTGGCAATAATTCCCGGAATGCCACACTCCACGAATGGCCACAGGGATCAATCTTTGCATGATAAACATGACAGTCATGGCTTTTCATGCCAAACAATTCTTGTACTTCCTCATAGTTCCACACATTCTACCCACTATGTTGGAACAAATATCCATTATGTAACCTTAATGACCGACCCATTTTGCACCAAGAATTGCACTTTGGGGTTTAATCTAATAATATAACATGCCTTTGGAAACTTACCAGCAAGTAACAGATTTTGCTCGAGTTCTTGGGTCGACGACAAATTTCCTTTCATGTTTGCTGCTCGCTTTGGCATTATCCGTTTTGTTTTCCCTTTCATATGTTTTGCTATGACAGTGTTGAACACGATTTCAAAACACATGTTTTTTTTATGTGCATAATTCAAGGTTATGACGGATAAGAAGTGAAACTCCAGTACGGGCAATCCCCAGAAAGATGCTTCGCTTTCCCACCTGCTATCCTGCCAATCTTCCATTTGCCTCATCTGCACCTAAACTCTGTAACTTTCATAAGCCCCAGATCTTTCAATTTCTTGTAATATTTTCAAACTCCACGACTTCACGGCAAAAGGGGGATTCAGCAATAATCATGTTCTTTCAAAGCTATTGTCGATTTATCCTTATTGTCGATTTATCCTCCAAGGGTGAGATTTTGGTAAGAATTTGCGATGACAATCAAACCAACATTGTTTACCTCCATTTTTTAATGTAAATGCATTCATGTTCTCCATGCAATGAGGACAAGCCAATTTGTCTGAATTTGCCTGCCATACTCCACCCAGATAACATTCCAAATGCTGGAAAATCACTGATGGTCCAAAGCAAAGCAGCTCGCATTATGAAATTTTGATTGGTCCAAATATCGAATGTTTCAACCCCATATTTGCATAAATAATTAAGTTCGGCAATCAAAGGCTGTAGAAACACATCAATTTTGTGTTTAGGATTAGTAGGGCCAGGTATAATAACACACAAAAATATATATTCATCTTTCATACACATTGACGGTGGTATATTATATGGTGTGACAATGACAGGCCATGATGAATATTGTTGTCCTGATTGCCCAAACGGCTGAAACCCATCAGTACAAAGCCCCAATCTCACATTTCTTTCATGATTAGCAGCAAACACCAGGATTTGAATGTTATCAAAATGTTTCCATGCGCTTCAGAGTGCTGACGGAATGGAGTGAGTCTGACGGATGAGTCATTATACCATCCTCATATTCATACAAAGCATGCCATCTCATGTGTTTAGCTGTCGCCTTAGATGCATATAACCTTTGAAAGTGAGGAACAAGAGGGAAATAATACATCTTCTTGAAAGCCTTCTCTCTTTGTACTCGACCAGTCCCTTGACCCCGCCGTTGATATCTTGGAAGATTACAAAACTTGCATTCTCTGAATTCGGCGTCAAGGCCCCAGTATATCATACAATTATTACGACAACAACAACAATCAATCTTTTCCACGGGTAGTCCCAATCCCCGAACTAATTTTTTTGTCCGGTAAAAATTATCAACCATTGAATGGCCTTCGGGCAACATTTCTTTGCTAACTGCACAAAATCATCGTAACACCTTTCTGAAAAATGGTGCTCTGCTTTCATGTGCAGTAATCGTGCCACAACAGAAAGAACTGAATGATTATTGCATCCATACCACAGTTCATTGTTAGCTGCACTTAGCATGTAAAACAATTGTTGTGCTGTATAGTTTGGCGATTCCTCCATATTATCCCAATGACATTCTACTCTACTCGCATCGATTACCATATCATTGCATTGATTACCCATTGATTACCATACCTGAAAATTGATAAGGCTGACCTTCTAAAACTCACCGGATGATAGAGTGCCCTGACCATTTGGAAACTCGAGTTCTCACCATGAAAGTTATTCCATTCGTAAATAATTTTTCCAACGAACCCATTTTTTGCATAAATAAAGTTCAAATTGTATCGATTATCTAAGAAGGCTATATTTCGACACTTCTTGTAATTACAAATGGACACTCCAACTAATTACCATCCATACAACTGGGATTACCAACTACAAAATTGGTAATAAACGCCTCCAATCCCTTGCAAAAGAACTCTTGTTTTAATATCCCATTGACCTCGTACTCCGTACATCCCAATCTCGATTAGTCGCCAATTTTTTTTTTACTTAATTAACCAACTGTTTTTAATAAAGGCGCAAAATTAATACGTAATTGCATTAAGTCTAAACCATCCATTAAAACATGCCAAAATGTAATTCAATTTACACTTCTAACTTACTAAGGTTATTTCATAATAAGTTAACTTATATATAAATGTAAAACTTCACTAAGTTCATTTTATTCAATATACTATGGGTTAATATAATATATATAAATAAAGGTAAGTGTACGAAGGTAAGTGTACGATTCCACATATTGAATAAATATACACTTCAATAAACACTTCTATATCATACCAGCATTCTCCAAAGGCAAAATGGCCACTACTAGGCTCCCAACCCAAACGCATCATTCATTTCAAAAAAAAAAAAGAAGTATAATAACAACAATAATAACAAATAAAATGCATTATTTCAATAATTACAATAACACACAAAAAACATGAAAGTTTTTTATTATTTTTCTTTTATTATTTAGATACATTTCAATTTTTAAAAAAAAAATCCGGCAACACTTCGACACAACACAAACAAATCTCAAATAAAAACACACTTCAATAAACACTTCTATATCACACCAACATTCTCTAAAGGTAAAATGGCCACTTCTAGGCCTCCAACGCAAACGCATCATTCATTTCATAACAAATTTCAATACAAAAAATTTAAAAAAAAATTAGAATATAATAACAACAAGTAATAACAATAACATATAAATGCATTATTTCCTAATTAACAATAAAAAGAGTAAGTTTATTTTGTCATTTTATTTTAGTTACAACAATTATGTTTTAATGTCATTTTATTAGTTACAACAGATTTTTATATTTAATTACTTACACATTTTTTAATTGATTTAAAGTTCTTTTTAAATTCTTTTTTTAACATTAATTAATAACATGTGATTTTTTTTATTTTTCAATCAATTCAACACCAACTAAAATTTTAAAATTGCATTACATAAAATTACATTGATTAAATTACATATACAATTTTGCCTAATTCCAATTTTATCATTCTTTTCAATAACACATGTACAAAATTCAACACCAACTAAATCACAACTACAACAACTAAAGCAACTAAATAACAACTCATTTTTTGTCTTGCAACTACAAGAACAACAAAAAAAATAGTAGTTCACAAAAAAAAATGAAAAAAAAACAAACGTACCTGAACTGACTGACGACCGCGAACGACGAGGAGAAGTGATCCTCCGGTGACCGGTGTTGCAATGGAGCGGAGAAGGAGGTGTCAGGCGGCTTGGAGCGGCGCGGCAAGAGGCTGGGCCGGCAAAGGCGACGAGGAGAAGTGATCCTCCGGTGACCGGTGTTGCAATGGAGCGGAGAAGGAGGTGTCAGGCGGCTTGGAGCGGCGCGGCAAGAGGCTGGGACGGCGCTGCGAACGGAGGAGAAGAAAGAAGAAAGAAAGAAGAAGAAAGAAGAAGGAGGGCATCGCTGGCATTTAAAGCTCTAAAATTTACGACCGACTAATCGATCGTAAATTTCATTAAAATCGGTCATAATTTTTAACCCTACAACGTCGTTTTACTTCACACCAAAATTGCGATCGATTTGCCACCGTACATGTCGGTCGCAAATAATCGGTCTTAATTCGGTCGCAAATCGATCGCAAAATTTAATCCTTAATTTTAAGCGCACAATTTTGCGACGGAGTAATTCATGGTCTCAAATCGGTCGCAAAATCGATCGCAAATCGGTCGTAAACTAATCGCAAAATGGAAAACAAACTCGCGCGAATTATTAGCGCTACAATGATCGACTGTTTGAATACAGGTCGCAAATCGGTCGCAAAATTGCGACCGATTTGAGTCCGTCACAATTATCGGTCGCAAAATGGCGTTTTTTTGTAGTGGTAATTGGATCAATATCACAAAGGCAATATCAATAATATGACAGATAATCACATAGATAGCACTGAAGAAAACATATCACTATGTACATTCTAGTGCTATCACACATTACACACTTTAGGGCAATAACTTCTCCCTTTAATCACAAATCTCTATGTGCACATAGCCTGATGGTATAACCCCCATCAAGTTGGAATTTTGTTATATTGGCTAAACAAATGGCTTGGTACAATCAAATAGGCCTAAAGGCCAAATAGGTTTCACAATCTCAATATCATAATTAACAAATGGTTTAAAATACCAATAACGGTATGCATTTGATCAAAAGTTCCAATGCAACAAGGAAGCGTTAGACACTATAAGTCACCTTGAAAGCGAGAATTTGATTCCTCTAGATCACTTATAATTTTGAAACGGTTTCACGGTAATCCTCGACCTATATTCACATTTAAACACATATTGCACTTTTAATTTTATTTCTATCTCTTTATTGACATTCAAGATTCTTTGATATTTTTGTTCATTAAATTTGAATCTGAAATTTTGGAGACAGAAATTACACAAATTAAGCTTTATGTTCATCCACTATATGCTCAAGTTCATAGTCTGTTCACTTATATTTTAATATGCTTAATTTAGTGCAAGCTTAGGAGATCCAGAACTTTCAGCATATGAGTCACTTGCATTCTCTTGACTATATTTTTCATTTTTAAATTTTTCAGCTTTTTTCAGCATATGAGTCACTTGCATTCTCTTGACTATATTTTTCATTTTTAAATTTTTCAGCTTTTACATACTGAGCAGTCTTCTTTCTTTTATTAATATCTCCGTTTTCCCTCATCATTTGGATTTTCCCTTTTAGCAGAACCTTCTTAACATCTTCGGTTAAATCTCTATAAAATTTCATAATTTTAAAAGTTCATTTACATGGTCAAACAGCCTAAACAAAGTACTGAAATCTATTTAGAGTGTCACATTGAGCAGTCTGTATTCACTTAGCTATAAATTCTTTTCCTTTCATCTTCTGGACTTTTCCTTTTATTACGACCTTCTCAACATCCCAAGCTAGTTCTTTGTAAAATTTCATTAATTTTGAAGCTCATTTATATATTTAATTTAACAGTTTCATTAAGACAATTTCATTAAGACAATTTTGAAAATTTAAGTTTCTAACTTCTCCATGTTCAATTTCTTTCAATCTAAATCAATTTCAACATCCTAATTGATCAAGTAACATGTTTAAATGATAATTTTGAGTTTTGATTCATCAAATTAAAGATTTAAGCTTAGAAAATATGAAAATCAAAGACAGAATTTGAATTACATACCTTTCTTTTAATTTCTTTTATTTTCTCTTCTCTTGTTTCTTTGTTAGCTTAACTTTTCCTTTTGATATTCTAGTAGATACTTAATATTTTATTATGAATGAACTTTAGCAAATGTTAGAACGATAGAAAGAAGAAAGTGAAAGGGAGAAGCCTATGTTGGGAATGAAGAGGCGAAGAGGTGGTGTTGCCTAAACTTGTCTTCTTTCCTTCAATTTGGTGATGAGTCACTCATATGCTTGTCATTCCTTCCCTTAGTTTGGAGATGAGTCACTTGCTTTGTTGTAGAAAAGATGGACTGCCACCTAAATGAGTGAATTATCCTTCTTACCCCTTTTAGTTACTTTGGTTAAGTAGTAGTCTAGGTGCCCTTTTAGGTCATTTCACATTTTTACTACTGAAGCTTCTTTTTTTTTTTGTATATTTTAATTCATAGTTTTTGATTTACTTAATTAGATTAAGATTACATTTTATTTTTATAGAATTATGGTGCATTTCAATTTAATTTCCTTAGGAGATTTTCTTATGCATTTGTGTTATCATACCTTAGATGTGTTGGCTCAAGGGTCAAATTCTAATCTCGAAATTTTGATGATTAAAACAAAATAAATAAATTTAAATTATATTATTTGTGCTAATATTATTTGATGATAAAACAAAATAAATTAAATTTAAAATTATATTTATTTTGTGCTAATATTTATTTTTTATGCATAACGAAAAAAGAAATTTCTTATAGAAAGAAACGAACAAGGCCCAAGTCCTATACAAAAATCTCATAGTGTGTAAAATATCCCAAAGACCCTAGTGGTTAAGGCCATCTAGGAATAACAATTGTGATAGAAGAAAATTCCAATCTATAAGCACAAAAAAACTAAATTTTTTTCTCTCGTCGAAAAAATTTTTCGAATTAATTCTTCCAAATAAATCTTTTTCGTCAATAGTTGTTTTCGAAAAATTCCCTTTAAAAGAAATCAAAATGATTCAAATTTACCTAAAATTAAAAGAGATTATGTCTTCCAACGATTTTGGTAATAAATCGTAATGCTTTACTTTTTTCCGGAAAAACCTCTTTGAAAGATCTAAAGAAGATTTTTAATTATTCTCCTTAATCCTCAAAAATGAAGGAAGAATCTTATTCCTTTTCGTTTTAGTAAGTAGAATCTTTTAGAAAATATTCTTCAAGATTGGCTTCCGGAAAAATCTTTTATGTTTTAAGGAAAGGAGGAATCGTCTCCTATTTTTCTTACAAAAGGATAAAACAAATTTTTGGTAAAAACTAAGAATTTCTCGTAATCTTCTAAATATAGGAAAGCAAATATTCCTGATTTGTCCAAAAATGAAATGAATCCACTTTATAAAAATAACGAGAGTCCAAACGAAATCTCTCTATAAAAGTGTTTTCAGACGCTTTGAACTATGTGGAAGAAAAAGAGTTTTTCGTTTAAGAGTATTTACCTATGAATCACATCTTTTATCTCTCAAAACTTACCTCTCTACCCCCGTTTTTCTTTTTGAATCTTTACATCTTCAACGTTTTTTATCTTAAAAAGAGAATAAGAATTTGAGTAACTTACTACCTTTGAAAAGACGGTTCTGTGTTTCTAACGATTTTCCTAATCTGAAAAATTGTTTGTCCTGGCTTAATACTTGCATTTCCTGTCTGTCCTATTAGAATTCTGTAATCTTTTATAAGACCAGGTCTTTATTGAATAAAATGTGTAAAAGCCTTTAGGTAGAAGTTATTTGTGAAAGTAAGGTTATCAAGCAACCTTCTCTGTGAGAGAGATTCTAATGTCTTGAAATGAGTTTTGTCCAAAAACAGAAAGGGTTGAGGTTTAAACTAAGAACCTTTGGAAAACCTATGGGATAAAGGGTAGATCTAGGTGTTGAATCGTAAACTTCCCTTATACTGTTTGTTTGTTCCTCTACCCTTGAAACGAGATGACCATAAATTGAGAATCTAAGGATGAGTCTTGGGGAGTGGATGTAGGAGAGTTTTAGTTGCCGAACACTATAATATCAACTTGAGTGTTGATCTTTTTATTTTCGAAAGTTCCTGCCTTGATAAATAATTCTACTCTAGATATTTCCTGTTAATATTTTTAAGAAATGCCTAAAGTTTAATAGTTATGATGTTTCTAAAAACTGAACTGAAGATAGAGTCTTATCTCATTGAGATATTAGAACCCTGGAATTTTCTGAACAAGTGAATATAACCAAGTTTCTAAACTTGGTCTCTATTTTCAGTATATTCACTACTTGGGTTTTCTAATTAGTTTTCTAAACTTGATTAAAGCCTCTGTGAAGCAAGTTCAAATTTCAAATAACTTAGTCTTCTCACACAATCCTATATGGATATTCTAAACTTTCTAATGAGAAAGTTCTAAAATAACAATAGCCTTTCGTCCAATAAGAAAGTTCTAATCCATTGAATAAAACAATTGTGAAGCAGTTTCTAATTTAATAGGTGCAATCTTGTGCATAGTCCCCCTGTCTTATAGAACATGTAGAGGAAGTGTGCCTAATCCATAAATTTCGTCACAAGTTTCTATTTTTTTCCGCTTGCAGTTAAAAGATTCTATATTTTGTTTTAAAAATCTAAATTATATTTTTAGAAAACCCAATTCACCCCCCTCTTGGTGGGCCATAACATATACGGACCCACAGATTTTGGTTATCAAAGAGCCTTTGGCTCTTGAACTTAACGAAGCTTAACCGGCTTAAGAGATATATATCCCATGGCCAAACCTTACTCCTCTACTTCATTAGAAGGCCTCAAATCCCTGTTTCTTAGAGCCCCTCATTTTGTTCCAAATGGTCTAATTACTCCTTATTGGAAAACTAGAAGTGGAAAAATTTCATGAAATCAGTTGATATGTAAACTGCTGGAGGAACGTTATTACTGTGCTTCTTATTCCCAGAATTTGTAGAGATGAAGAGTGTTTGAGAAAAATAGAAAAGAAGAAAAATATACAGATGCTTGATTGAATGAATTGCTATAATATGCAAAAAAGCCCTATCAATATCCTTCATATGTGCGCTAGAATGCAACAGAAAGCAACAAAAGTGTCGGGATGTTAATCTACGACAGAATTTGGGAAAAACTTCGAGTTACCTATGAGGGTACAGATAGAAGTAAGAATCCAGAATAAATATTCCTTTGGAGAAGAATATAAGAAAAATGTTAGTATGAAGGAAGGACGAAACTATTTGCAGAAGTTATAATTTCTAAGATTTTAATAATGATGTAATCCGTTGAGAACTCTCGAGTAAAGGAAACTTAGAAAGATGAGCTGTTAAGAAAAATCCTGTAGAATTCTACCTAAATGGGATTTAAAATTAGGAACTATCAATGAATAAAGAGACTCGCCGCACTTTATGATTATCTTATATGGAAGCTCCCTGTTTTAGAAAGAAATGAAATCTTCTTTGACCTATAGAAGATAAAAAAAAGAAAGTGACTGGCTTTGAAAGTAGATTCTAGTGAGAAAGTTCTTACTGAGCTGATTAAGGTGATGATTTTAGTACTCCTCCTAAAAGATTTTAAAAAGCTTTCTATAGAAACGAGTGGCCAAGGCCACAGAAAAGTTGAGACAGAAAGAACTTTCCACCCAAAAAATGGGTAACTTTACCTAAGAAAGAAAACCCTCGGAAGTGGTTTGTTAATGAATGCAAACAAAACCCAAGACATGAATTCAAGCCTAATTGTCCCTAAAATGAAAAAGAATCAACAAAGAGAAGCCTGAAAGCAGGCATCCGTAAGCTGCTTAGAGGATTTCAGATAAATTCTAAATCTGAAAAGCCACAAGGTGATGCGAGTAAAGAAATTGCTAATATGCTTTGTCCTAGATGGGCTACTTCTCGATCTGAGTCCAAAAGAAGATCAGTACTCCCTGACTTTCACCACAGAAAGCTGAAATCAACGAAACAAATGAACGGTCCAGAAATCATGAAAGAAAGCCAACTTAAGTATTTGAACCTGAATCAGAAAATGAATCTATAAGATAACGTAATACAATACAATAATCTTTGCAATGAGTTGAAAAGCTTGTTAGAAAGCATAAAGTTCTAAAGAGAGATTTCAAAAAATTAAAATCTGAAAGTAATCATTTAAAAGATGCTTTTTTATCAGGAAGTTACATGCAAAGATCTCATCACAGAAATCAAAGATCTTAAAAATTGTAATAATCGATTTTCTGAAAATGTAACACATCTTGAAGAAAAATATAAAAATCTGAATTCTAAAAACGAATGTTTGAAAACTGAGATTAGAATTCTAAAATCAATTTCAGAATCGTTTTTTAAAGAAAAGACAAGTTTTAGCTATGATAGCATTTCTAAACTAAATTGTGTTTCTAATAAGAAAAATGATGTTTCTAATGTTGTGATTTTAGAATATCAAAGTTTCAACAGAAAGAAAAATCATAGTAAGCTAAATGCACCATCAAAGTTTCAACCAGAAAAAAAATCATAGTAAGATTAAATGGCAGCCTGTTACCGACTAACCCTCCCAGCGACCCAATAAAATAGTGGGTACCTAAATCTGCTTGATCTTTTCAGGTGTGGCCTAAAGGAGTGAGCTTGAAAATCAGAAAGTGTTGGTCTAGGACAATGCTGCCTCTAAGATATGAACTAGTTGAATCAGAAAGAAGTTCACTCAAGAATTAGAAAAAGAAAAAGGGAGGACAGTAAGCTTGTGGAGACAAAGCAAAAGGAAAACCTCGTTGTATTGGTGTGAGTAATGTTCTAATCGCCCTGTCTTATCAGAAGAATGTATCTTAGTAGAAGGATTACATTATAAACTTTATTAAGTTGTTAGTACGAATTTATAGATAAAAGATAGAAAGAGTGACCTTTGAATCCTTCTCTCAGTGTGAAAATTCAGAACAATACATGATAAAAATAAAACCGTAGTTGTTGGAAAAAAGGTTTGGAAATATATTACCCTGGTAGAGTCCTCCTTCTGAATATCATAAACTAGGAATAGTAGTGTTTATTCTATGATTAATTCTAAGTTGGTTATGCATAAAGAGACCTTGACATGAAGCCATCAACCTTAAATTTCAAAACTGTTCTAAAAAGATCTGTTTAAGAGGATTGCCAAAAGTTAAAATTCGAAAAAAAGATCACATTTGTTGATGCCTAATCCAAATGGGCAAACAAAGCCAGAACAAACTTTTAATCGAAGGGCCATGTGTTTCGTACTTCCTAGACCTTTAGAATTGCCTACCACCTTGATCTATTTGTCCAATTAAAAACTCCTTTCTAGTCTTGGAGGAAAATCCCCTATGCCACTTGTCATTGTATGATGAATTACTGCAAATTTCACGCTGGACACCTTCCCTTAGAAAATAAGGTTGAGTCGGTATGAACATGATTGTCCTATCTTTCGAAGAAGAATACAAATGAAGAACAAAGGATAACAGACATCTCAGCAATTAGAAGTGTCAAATGGGAAGGAGAATTTGAAAATCAATGAAGTTTGACCGCCTTTTTGCAAAGGCGTCAGGAATCTTCCATAAAATCTCTAGCACCTAGAACACCTCAAACAAAGAATGGAGTAGTGACGCAATAAAATAAGAAACACTTAAAAATGCCAAGGAACCCAGTAAGGTGATCTAAACTAGTGCAAGGTAATTTTGGTAGAAGCAGTTTAACACTGCCTGTTATATCCCTAACAGGGCTTTAAGTAAAGATCTAAACCTTAAAGAAAGACTCCATATAAGCTATAAACAAAATGTAGAAAAACCAAATATTGGTAATTTTTCAATATCTTGGTCAAATGCTTTATGCTAGATACAAGAAAATTCATACCTGCTAAAATTCTGCATGCTTAAATCTGATGAAGGTATTTTTTTCTGGAATTCTAGTAATAGTAAAAGCATATAAGTATGTAATAAAAAGACTCTAATGTGGTAATAATCTATTTCATATTGTGTTTCGATGAAAGGACTCTAACATCTAGACCATTAAAGAGTGATGATTGTATGCAAGTCTAATCATGAAAAGCAGAATGAACAATCAGAAACACTAGAACAGCCAGAAGAGTGAGCATAACACGCTGATAATCAGGTCTGAACCGAAGGTTTTGGAGATATGAAGATCCAAAATATAGTTGAAAGTCAAAGTCAAGAAAGAGAAAATGAAGATTCCTCAATTCCAAAAGATGGCGATTCATAAGGTATTCAATCCCCAAGAAGAAATTATCGGATATCCTCAGAAAGGATGAATGACTAGAAAGGCTCAACCTAAAAGATATTTTAGGTAATGTTTGCTGTTCGTTCGTCAAATTAGAAACCTCTAAAAATTTAGATGATGCTAAAATGATCTGGTATACGAAGAGCTTAAAATCAATTTGAGATAACGCCAAGTTTGGAAACTTGTTTCTAGACCTAAAAAAGCCATTCTGTATTGGGAACAAAATGGGGTTTAGAAATAAAAGCCTTGATGAACAAGGTAACGTTGTAGAAATAAAGCAAGATAGTGCTCAATGGGTACAACCCAGAAGAAGGCCTCGATTTTAATGAAAACCGTTTGCCCCGTTGCTGAGACTTGGAAGGGGCCATTAGAAATGCCTTTGTGCAGGTTGCCATGGTTTTAGAAACTTCGATGTTATTCAAAATGGGGTGAAGAGTGCCTTTTGTAAATGGGTTTCTTATAATGAAAGAAGTGTATGTAGAGACAAGCCTCCTGGTGTTTGAAAATTTTTGATAAACCAATCAATGTTTATACAAGACTTACTAAAGCTCTTTTTAGGTTTTGAAGCTAAGCCTCCTAAGAGCTTGGTATGAAAAGATTGAAGTTAATTATCTAAATTGGAATAATGGTTTTTTTTCAAAGAGGGTAAAGGTTGATACAACACTATTTAATTCAAAAAAATAATAGTTTACATGACATTCAATTGGACAAAGTTTATGTTGATTGAACTATTTTGGAATCTACTAAATGACTTCTTATGTAAGGAATTTTCTAAGTTAATGCAGGGGGACGTTCCGAAAATGAGTAATGTTGGAGAATTAAACACTTCCCCTTGGACTTCAAAATCAAAACAATGTGAAGAATGGAATTTTCCATTAATCAAGAAAAATATACTAAGAATTGTGGAAAATACGATTCAAAATGGAAAAGTGCGGAAGTGTAAGTTACCAATGATTCCATCTCAAATTAGAAAAAAGATGAAAAAGGTAAAGGATGTGGATATCAAGTTGTTTAGAAGTATGGAATTGGTTTTCTTTACTTAATATCTTATACGGCAAGCAGACCAGAACATACACTTTTGGTTTGCTATGTGCCTAGATTTTCCAATCGTGTCCCAAAGAATCTCATTTAATATTGCTGTATAAAGAATATTAAGATATCTGTTTGTGGAACTTCTAATCTGGGGTCTGGTGGTATCTAAAGGTATACATTTGATCTTGTTGGGTATAGTGATTCTGATTTTTGCAGGAAGCAGAATAGAATAGAAAAATGCACGTCTGGGACTTGTCAATTTCTAGGCACCGCTCCTTTTATCATGGCTTTTTAGCAGAAACAGACAATCTGTTTCTCTCGTTTCTAACTGACAGAAGGCGGAATTGTTGCATGCTGGAAGTTATGTTTTGCGATCAAAGTTATGGATCCAAAACAACAAGTTGGAGACTATGGATTGAAATTAGAAACCAAGCCAAATCAAAGTGTCAACAACAAGTAGCGCGCACAAAATTTATCTAAAGAATCGCAGTTCAGTATTCGTAGACCAGCAATATAGAACCAAGACATCAACTTCATACGTGATCATGTACAAAAAAGGTGACAAGTAAATTTGAGTTTCAATTCCTAAAGAAAAACTAATCTGGCAAGATATCTTTACTGAATCCCCTTTGAATGAAAAAGTCAAATTCTGCTCAAATTAGAAGAGAACTTGGTATAATAGTTCTAAACTCAATAACTTTAGAACTCCTGTAAGTATGTTCTAACTGCTTCATATATTCGAAATGAAAAAAGACCTAGCCATGGTTCTTAATTATGTTTTTTTCCTCACGTGTGTGAAAAAACTTTCTGGTCTAAAAAAAGAAAACGCAATAAATTGCCTCTGAATATGACTTTCTAATGTCCACTAATTGATCTGCTTTTAAGACCAAATCCCCGAAAAATAGTTAATTTATTATGTGTGTTTTGTTTCATATTTTTTCGTATCCTTTAGTGCTTTGGGCGGTGTTTTTTTTATTTTTTTAATTTGTATTATTTTATTTCTTTTATCCTATTGTTCGTTTGAGAATTTCTTTAAAATTATTCGTTATTTTCGAATTTCTTCTAACACTTAAGTGTTCTTGTCTCTCTATTGCTGCTTCATATTCTTTCCTCGTCGAGCTCTCATTGCTTGAACAACCCTAACTATTCCTGTGTATCAAACATTCTCACAATCGGCCGAAATCAAGTTTCCAACGGTCCTCAATCCGATTCCCTTTATACTGAAGCAAGAACTCCAGACTCCCACTAAATGGCTTTCCACAGAAATGATAAGCAAAAATGATCCAAAAGACAGAAAAAAGCCAGAAGAGGAACCAAAGAAAGGAAAAACAAAAGACCTGCTACTCTCAAAGAAACAGTAGCTAGGGCACGCGACAAAGGTAAATCTGTCCCTCAACAATACCCTCTCATTGCGTTCATATATCATTGACTGGAAATTTTTTGGTAGTAATGAGTTTGATTTCAGGAACTCTTTGAGTTTTCTAGCCCTGGATGAAATTTCTAATCGTTAAATAGACTGTGTTTAAATAGAGGTTTAGTCCAAAAGGAGTTCTAGAGCGGGTTTTATCTCCTTAAGGTTAGTGAATATGAAACGATTGTCTTATAAAGCCCTTAAGGGTGAGATCAAAAGTGTTGTCTACGCTGACTCTAAGCAAAGATCTTTGATTTGCCAAATACTGGGTCTTAGGATGATGAAAAATTTAAGGATATTTTCTAGGGTTAGTGAGTACAAAAAGGAAGAATTTTGTTAGGAAAAATGTGAAAAGAGGGGTCTGCTGACAAACATGGCGACTATTTGAATGTTCAACATTTTGACAGAAGTAGAAATGGCTTATACAAACTGATTGTGCATTATATTTAATCCCCAAGTTGGCCTTCACTTACATATGTGAGTCCAGTTGGTTGTGCATTATGTGGCACATAGTTGAAAAAGAAAACCTCTCAAACCTTGAGAAGAAACCTCTCAACCTATGTCATACTATCTTTGACAAGATGCAGAACAACCCTAAGAAACTGGCCTATGGAATGGTACTTACACCAGTGTTTGAATTTCTGAATGTTGATTTAAAGGAGAGTGATGGGTATAATGTCTAAAAGCTAGACCGTGGGTCATTAAAAATGAAAGATGAAGAAGGTGAAGAAGAAAAAGAGAAAGAAGAGAAAAGAAAAGAAGGAACTGATAAAGAAGAGAAAGGAAGAGAAGAAGCTAAAAAAGAAAAGATAGAAAAAGAAGAAGTTGAGAAAGAAAAGAAAGTAAAAGAAGAGGCTGAGAAAAAGAAGAAGAAAGAAGAGAAAGGAAAAGCTAAAATAAGAGAAATAGAGAAGGAAGAAAAGATAGAGGAAACAAGAGGAGAAGAAAAGAAATTAGAAGAAGAAAAGAAGGAAGAGACAGAAAAAGAAAAAATAGCTGAGAAGGAAGCAGAAAAAGAGGAAGAAATAGAGGAGAAAAATGAGTCAGGAAAGGTTGAGAAAGGAAAGAAAGTAGAAGAAATCAGTGATGCTGAGACAGAGAAACTGGAATTAAGTGATGAAGAAAAGACATCTGAGGTCAAAACAGAAAAAGAATCTGAGTTCTTATCAGCTCAAAGGAGTAGGGAAACTATGATAGGAAGGATGGAAAGAGAGGTTATAGAAGAGCATAATAAGGAACTTGATGAGGCAATAAAACATTGCAAGACTGTGATCGAACAGAATCAGTCTCTCATTAAGTCCTTGGAAAGAATGAAAGATGTCAATGAAAGGAAGCTAGCTACTTTGAAAGTAAAAGGAACACCCTACACTCCTACCTCAGAGAAACCAAAGAAAGTCAAGCACACTGCAGGTAAACATAGGACTCATGGAAGAAAGCCTCCATTGCACCCTTCTTCTAAACGGCCAGAAAGTTCTTCTGAAACTGCTCCTGCTCAGAATTTAAGAAGTTCTAAGAAACGTGTCCAGAAAATGTTCTTCTGGAAACTGATCCTGCTTTCAGAAATTAAGAAAGGTTTCAAGAAACTGTAAGAAACTACCCAAGCCTCTTCTGAATTCCTGTGTTATGAAAACATTTTCCTTAGCATAGTATTGTAAACTCTATTAATTTTTTCTTTTTATTAGCTCTGAGTCTTTTCTAACCCTTTTGATGATGACAAAGGGGAGAATGCAGATATTTTGGTGAATATTTTGGTACGTAACTCTGCTATGTGGTGACCAACAGTACTCTAAATCTTAGTGTTTATTATTTTCTAATCTGTATATTGCTATGTGGGTGAACCAAAGTACTTATATCTTAGTGGTTTATAAAGTACTTATATCTTAGTGTTTATTATTTTCTAATCTTGGTATATGTTCTATTTTGGCAAGCTAGATATTCTATATGATGAACTGAGTGCTTTAGAATTTAGATTTTTATTCTAACGTCTGCTCTAAAGGTTGGACTTAAGTTCTTTTGTTTTATTTCTAATATCTATTTCTATTCTATTCTTTTGCTCTGACCATATGCTCTAATTATTAAAACTTAGTATATCTTGTCTATCTTTGCTAGTTCTAAAATCAGTTTCTAAAATGTCTCCCTAGCTCTAATTTTCACAAATAGTTTTATTGCATTTATTTAGGGGGAGCAAAATACATGCTCTAATTTCGCTTCATATTAAGATCATTTGGCATGCTTAGAACTTATATGCATAAAATTTAGGGGGAGCACACGTTTTTATGTTTGCTAAATTTATTTAAAAATTTATTGGTTTTGTCATCACAAAAAAGGGGGAGATTGTTGGCCTCAAGGGTCCAAATTCTAATCTCGGTATTTTGGATGATTAAAAAACAAAAATAATAAATTTAAATTAATTATTTTGCTAATATTATTTTTATGCCAGAATCTTATGGAAAGAAAACGAACCAAGGAAGTCCCCTCAAAAAATCCATAAGTGTGTGAAAATATCCCGAAGACCCCTAGTGGTTAGGCATCTAGGAACATTGTAAGGATAGAAAAGATAAAATCATCTATAAGCACAAACCTGATTTTTTCTATCATCGAAATTTTTCGAAAAATTAGAATTCTTCAAAATAAAGGATCTTTTCGTCACTAGTTGTTTTCGAATCTCCTTTAAAAAGAAAAATCAAAATGATTCAATTACCGTAAAAATTAAAGAGAATTATGTTCTCTAAACGATTTTTGGTAATAAATCGTATGCCTTTCTTTGAAAACCTCTTTGAAGATCTAAAGAATTTTAATTTATTCTCTTACCTAAAACGAAGGAAGATCTTATTCTTTTCGTTTTAGTAAGTAGAATCTTTTACAATAATATTTCTCAAATTGCTTTCGAAAAATCTTTATGTTTAAGGAAAAGAAGATCGTCTCCTATTTTCTTACCAAAAGGATAAAACAAATTTTTGATAACTAAGATTCTCATATCTTCTAAATAAGGAAAGCAAATATTTTGATTTCAAAATGAAATATCCACTTTCTAAAAACGAGAGTCATAAATCTCTCTATAAAAAGGAGAGCTACATATCTCTCCATAAAAAGGAACTTCCACGCTTTGAACTATGAGGAAGAAAGAGTTTTCGTTTTAAGAGTATTCACCTATTGATCACATCCTTTATCTCTCAAAGCTTACTCTCTACCCCCATTTTTCTTTTCATAATTATACTTCACATTTTTATCTTTAAAGAGAGAAGAATTTTGATTAACTACTTTTGAAAAACGGTTCTGTGTTCTAAACGATTTTCTAATCTGATAAACTGTTACTTTTTTCCTGATTGCCTTATACTTGCATTTTTTGTCTGTCTATTTTTAGATTTGTTTTATTAACTTTAGTAGACCAGGTCTTTATTTGATAAACAATTGGTGTAATAGCGTTAGGTTGAGAAAGCTATGTGTGAGGGAGAGGTTATCAAGCAACCTTCCTGCTGCGAGAGAGATTGCTGAAGTGTCTTGGAAATTGAGTTTCTGCAGCTCCTGTCAAAAACAGGAAAGGGTTGAGGTTTAACTTAGAACGCGGTTTGGGAAAATCTAGTGGGATAAAGGGTAGATCTAAGGTGTTGATGCTATTGCTTTAATACTGTTGTTTGGTCTCTTACGCCTTGAAAAGAGATAACTCATAGTTTGAGGATCTCAAGATGAGTCTTGGGGAGGTGGATGTAGGGCGAGTTAGTGGTCCGAACCACTATATAATCACTGTTGGGTTGATCTTTTTTAATTTCCTGAAGTTTTGGCTTGAGTACTACTTTAACTTACACTTCTGTTTATATTTTAGAAAATGGCTAAAGTTGTTTAATGAGTTCTGATGTTTCTAAAACTGAAATAAGTCTTATCTTCTCTGAATATTAGACTCTGAATTTTGACAAAAGTGAATATACCAGTTCTAAAACTGTTCTTACTATTTTCAGTATATTTCACTATTTGGGTTTTTCCTAAATCAGTTTTCTAAACTTGATTAAAGCCTCTAATGAAGCAGTTCTATTTCAAAATAACTGTCTCTCACACAGTCCCTTCATATGATTTTCTAAAACTTTATGAGAAAGTTCTAAATACAATAGCTTTTCAGTCCATAAAGAAGTTCTAATATTGAATAAGACATTGTGAAGCAGTTTCTAATTAATAGCTGCACTTTGCATAGTCTATCTATAAGAACATTGTGAGGAAGCTTCTAATCCAATAATTTATTCTCAGAACAAGTTTTTCTATTTTTCGCTCTGCACTTAGAATTCTATATTTTTGGTTTTAAAATCTAAAATTGGAATATTTTTTAAGAAAATCCAATTTACAACCCAGCCCCCTCGTTTGGATTGTGCCATACATATACGGTACCCCACAAGTTGGTTCTAGAATTTTTCATCTATATTTTGTTTTAAAATCTAAAATTTATATTTTTAGAAAATCCAATTCACCCCCCTCTTGGATTGTGCCATACATATACGGTACCCACAAGTTGTTCTAGAATTTTTCATATAAATTACTTTAATGCTTTACAAATTTCACTTCCTTACATTTCATTCGTCTTTTAAAATAGATCACATACTCATAAAACATATCTTTATTACTTATTTATTTAATTTACATAACATTTGGAGTATTAGGACTTTCATTGCATCTAGGGTGTTTCATCCTTCCGCCTAATTAAAATTTGTCCCGAATTTTCTGAGATACTGTCATACATTAAAAAGATAAGGATATTTATCTAACATCTAAGACTCAGTCTCCTATACTCCCCTTCATCAATAATTTCTTAGCACTAATGGCTGAAATCAAACTACTTACCACTTCCTCCTATCTCCCTAAAATTCAAAGGTTTCCCTTGAAGGATTATGAAAAATCACTCTTTTCCAATTACAATCTAAAGTGGCAAAGTATTTAGACAACCAATCCATTTTAAGGATAACATCAAACTCTAACACTGGTAATTCAATCAGATCAGCTTTCAAAATTTTATCATCTATCATCACTTCACAAGAGGGGTATATGTTCTTAATAATAATCTCTTCCTCTAAACGAGTAGACACAGTAAGAGGAATTTTTAATAATTTAGAAGGCACACACAATTTGGAAGTAAAATAAGTTGACACAAATGAGTTGGCCTAGAATCAAATAACACTCTTGCCTTAATATATTGAATGGAAATAATACATGTAATAACTGTGTTTGACTCTTGTAACTCCTGAGGTGCTAATGTATATACTCTTCCTTTACCTCTTCCTGAAGGGGGTTGTTCTACAGGTCCCTGTAACACTACCCCTTCTAGAACCTCTCCCATCTCCACTAGGCCTAGGACCTCCTTCTATCTCTACTGTGGTCTGAGACAATTGGGGTCTAGTTTCTATTGGTATTAATGGATAATCTCTAATCATATGGCCTCTTTGTCCACATTTGAAACATGACCCAGTTTCCTTATAATATCGGCCTCTGTGCAATCTTCCACAAGTCTGGCATGGAGTTTGTATGAGAAGCCTCTAAGTAAGAGTACCAGGAAGTCCATGAGTAATTGTTATTGATGGTCTTCCTATAAATGGCCTAGGTGGAAGGCCAACTAACATCACTCGAGGATTATTTCATGATACAGAGGATGATTATGGTCGAGCACTAAATGTCCCTACTTCTTCCCTTCCTCTCTGTTTTATAGAACCCTCAGTCCTAACTTTCTTCATTTGTTCCCGAGCTGTTTTGACTTCCATCTTCCTATTCTCAATCATTCTTGCCCTATCCACTATCTGAGAATAAAAACCATAATCATTAGCAGCCAAAATCTTATACAATGATGCTACTAACCCTCGTCTAAACTTGTCTATCCTTGCTGCTTCATTTGGTATAAGAGCAGGTGCATACTCAATTGATTAAATTTTCTAGCATATTCAAATACTATCATATCTACAGTTTGCACTAACTTCTCAAACTCTATAACTATAGCTTGTCTAACAATTTCTGGTAGAAACTCTTTAATACCTTCTCTACAAAATTCTCCTAAGTAAAAGGAGTATTTCTTCTTTGTAACCCAACCACATCTCTGTTGTACCACTCTTTTGCATCAACCCTCATTTGATACCCAGTAAATTCAACTGCTTTCTTATCTAAGCAACAAAGTATCTAAATCTTTGCCTCAATTTCTTCTAAAATTCAGTGGGATCTTCTTCCCCTTTATAAACTGGAGGCTTCAGTTTTAAGAACCTTTTTAATAATTTTCTTTCTTCCTTCGGTTCCATTTGTGGGGGTGGAGGTGGAGCTGCAACAATTAAGAGGAGTTTGTTTTTATTATCTCTATTGTATTAACATTTCTATTATCAGCTCATAGTTCTTCTATAATTGGTAAATTCTTTCCACTACACCAGCCATTCTATCCTTAGGGACTGGTGGTGCTGAAGGTGGCACACTTCGTTTTTAGCTCTACGAATTGATTCTTCTGAAGGGGCGACTCCTTTAGATTTGATTGTCCTTGTTCTCCTTTTGGGTGCCATCCTAAATCTATAAATAAGAAAGAATTACTCAGTTAATGCATGACTCAACACAGATCTAGATAGCAATGAAAACAAGACATAATAGAATAATCCTATGCTCTGTAGTATTCTTACACATTTATACTTATAAACCATTAACCTAAATGTTACCATAAACTTTTGCTCTGATATCAACTCTGTCATACCCTAAAGATTGATGGTGCGATGGTCCTAGGGTCCAGCTAGGCTTAAGGCCACTTGAAACCTCGTAGAATCCACAACTAAACTAATCCAATTCAACACATTGCTTATCTTGATTAGTTACTTAGGTGGGCTATGGTCAACTTATTTACTTTCGTTTTATTTCCAGGATCATTGAATATAATCTTTCACACACTTTTTTATAATCATATATCACACTATTATAATACTGTTTACATTATAGCTTAAATACATACCATACTAATATCATTCACAAAGGTACTACGGAGCAACTAGAGTTCATATAATTTATCATCAACTTATAATAACTAACAACTATTTACATTATTCACAGGCTTCTTGTTGGAATAAGAAAATCAAGAAGTTGACAGATCTGGATCACCTCTACCTAAAACCACAGATGCTTAAGTGAGTCGTCAACTCTGTGAGATTATAATGTCATATTGGTAGCATGTACAGTGAAAAGTATCTCAAGGTTCAATATTTATTGTAACATAGGATGGTAGTATCATTGTAGCTCATCAACAGAGATAAGTCCATATGAAAGAAGGCATAGCAATCGGATTAATATTATAAATGCATTACCAATAATATGACAGATAATCACATAGATAGCACTAAACAAACATATCACTATGTACATTCCAGTGCTATCATACAATACACACTTTACGGCAGTAACTCCTCCTTTTAATCACAAATCTCTATGTGTACATAGCCTGATGGTATAACCCCCTTCAAGTTGGGATTCTGTCATATTGGCTAAACAAATGGCTTGGTACAATTAAATAGGCCTAGAGGCCAAATAGGTTTCACAATCTCAATATCAAAATTAACAAATGGTTTCAAATACCAATAACAGTATGCATTTGATCAAAAGTTCTAATGCAATAGGAAGTTTTAGACACTATAACTCACCTTGAAAGTGAGAATTTAATAGATCTTTAAAGTGACTAGCTAGACAAATTCTCTTAATCTTCTATACAAAGTCTAATTATCATGAACTAGTTGCTTATGACAAATACATAGGAGACTAAATTCAATGAAGGAACATGCTGCACTACCAAGCTCCAAAAGATAAAGATCATCGCGTATTCAAAAATATTCTCCATAAATTATACACAAGTCCAAATAAAACAAAATTAATGTAAAAAAAAAAAAAACAAAACAAATACTCCATATAAAATGGTAGGAGACTAAATTCAATTTGAAGGAACAATGCTGCACTCACCAAGCCTCAAAAAGGATAAAGATCATCGCGTATTCAAAAAAATTATTCGCTCCCATAAATTTACACAAGTCAAATAAACAAATTAATGTAAAAAAAAAAAAAAAAAAAAAACAAAACAAATACTCCATATAAAATGGAGAGATCATAAACTCCACACAAGATGGAGATAAACCAGAAAAAATAGAAAAACATAAATAACATAGATCTATACATATATCTATAATTTATTTAACAAAAATCATAAAAAATTTACAACAAAATCAAAAATAAGAGGGAGAGACTACCACAAGAGACAAGAATCAACTCATCTTATATCTGTATGCTTGATTTTTGTGTTTGAACGGAGGAAAGGGAAGAAAATTTTGACAAAGAAAGTGAGAGAGAGCGCTAAACCCATGCACGTTCCGCAAGTTAGGTTATTCATTATTAATATATTGTCATCATAAATATAAGTGTTTACACTGTATTTTAATTTTTATGGATTATAAGTTTGAGTTGTGTATTTGTAGTTTACTTAGATTTGAATTAATTAATTAGACTTTTAAATATAGTCTAAATTATAATTAGGTTCTGTGAATACCCAAAATTTGAGGCTCAAAAAGCCAGTTTTCCCGGACTGCAAACAGTCCGGCCGGACCGGAGGTCATTTTTGAAGTTAACAGTCCGGCCGGACCGGAAGCCATTCGGAAAGTTCATCGAAAGTATGCCAATATGGTACTTGAAACGTCCGAAAAATTACGAAGATCACAGAACTGGTCCCGGAATATTTTTTGGAGGTCGGGAACTCCCAGAAAAGCCCCCGGAACAAAAAATAGCAAGTCCGCCGGCAGGGGCGGCAAGTGTCACCGGCATGGGCTGGTTTTTGACAATAAGATGGCTAAGTGGGTGTCGTTGCTCGCAGCCTATGATTTAAAATTTGTACAACGGAAGGTAGTGAAAGGCAGAGCCTTGGCTGATCAATTAGCAGAATTACCGGTCGAAGACTGAATGCCGGAGGTAGAGTTTCCTGATGAAGACTTGTTGAGCTTGAAAAGTGAAGTTTGGGAAATGTACTTTGATGGAGCTTCAAACTACTATGGAAATGGGGTTGGAGTCGTATTCAAAACTCCTTGTGGAGAATACGTCCCGATCGCAGTCAAATTAGATTTCGCGGAGTCAAAATTAGTTTCAGATACTGCACCAATAATGAGAAGCCGAGTATCGAAGCTTGACGATAAAAGAGGTGTGAAGACGAGCAGCCCTGAGAGAAGGAAATAGGAAGGTTGTCTCGAAAGTTTTCACGAGGGGATTGCCAGACGTTTAATTGTCTCGCCAAAGTTTGCACGGAAAAAAATGAGAAAAATTAGCAGGGAGGAGCAGCGTTGATTGGGTTCTAGTAGCGTGACGAAGCAACGCGTTCGGAGCGGAAGTTCGGCTCAGCAAGTGTGACGGATGTTATCTTCCACTACGCTTGCCGCCACGCGGACCTAAATCAGTTGATGCTGAATTGGCTAGGCGTGGCGAAGCGTTCTGGCCTCATGTTAAGTGCGTAGGGGAGACCAAGTCATGTCGTCGACCCGTCTGGACAGTGTCCGAAACGTAACAAAAAGTTAGCCAGGCGCACATAGTTCATGAATATGGGGTGGGACTGACAAGTCTTGGTATTAGGGATAAACCTATCAGAAATTAATCTCTTCAGAATGATCAGGAGCTACCGCCGGAGGGGATCCACCGCGGAAGACTGAGTCAAGACGCGGAACATTGGTACGCAACAGTGTAGCATGCCGATATATTTCGCTTATGGCGAGGGAGTTTCTGTAATAAGAAGGAAGTTGGAAATGGGGACTGCACCTAAGGTGCGGTTGATGCAGGAGAAGCTCAAAACACATCGATGGAGTTCCCCTACATGAATGGGGAGTCTGGTCCCACACATGCATGGGATAGCCATTTGGCTCAGGAAAATGCGAGTCGAACCAGCCTTGGCTCGGAAAATCGTGAACCTGGGTTATTATTGGTGAATCATGAATGCAGACTACGTGAGGCACGCGCAGAAGTGCCATGAGTGTCAAATTTTTGCTAAGCTTCAAAGACAGCCTTCGGTCAATTTGAATCCCATTGTAGGCAGCCTCCGGTCAATTTGAATCCCATTGCAGGCAGCCTCCGGTCAATTTGAGGCAGCTTCCTATTCGGTCTTGAATGCCAAGAAGTCCTATTCGGTCTTGAATGCCAAGAAGGCAGCACAGTTCGTTCGTACTAACATCGTTTGTCGGTACGGAACGCCATTTGAAATCATAACTGATAATGGGTCCCACTTTTAGAGTCAATTTTCTGATTTGTTGAAAGAAAAGAGAATCCAACATCATAAGTCCTCGCCCTATCGGCCACAAACGAATGGGCTGTAGCAGCTGCAAACAAGGCTATAAAAGTCATTAAGCAGAAGACGGTTAGAAAGCACAAAGCTTGGCATGAACAGTTGCCAAATGCTCTATGGGGATATAGGACTTCAATCAGAACGCCCACTAGAGCAACTCCGCCCACATAGAGCGAACTCAGTATGTTCCTTGCAGTGTAGGTGGATTATGAGAGCTGGAAGCAGTATTGCCTATTGAGCTGGAAGTTCAGTCGGCACGGATCATTCAGGAAAGCCAGATCAGCAGAAAGTCAGATCAGCGAAGCAGATTGGGTGAAGAATTATCATTTGCAACTTTTGGGTATGGATGAAAAGCGGTTGCAAGCAATCCACCAAACTCGAGTCTACCAAAGGAGAATGGCGCGGCATTTTAACAAAAAGGTCAAAGACCGAAAGCTGGAAGAAGGCTGTTTGGTTCTGAAGGAAATTAGGCAACCAATTCAAGATCCACGTGGGAAGTTTCGTCCTCATTGGGCTAGCCCCTATGTGTTGAAGAAAGTATTGTCCGGCGGAGCCGTCATTTTGACTGATTTGGATGGTTTAGAATTTGCAAATCCATGTAATTTAGATCAGTTAGAATCGAAGTTAAAAAAGAATATTTTGTATAATGAGAGCATTGCATTGAAAATGTAAAAGAGGTTACATTAGACGCTGATTCTCCTCGGAAAAAAGAAATTAAAATGTATGGAGATATTAATAGGCAGCCTTCATTGGGGGCGGTCTAAACATTAATAAAAAAAAATCATTTCACAACTTCATTCTTCTTTTTGCCAAATAAAAAAAAAAGGGAAGGGAAAGAAAAAAAGAAGTGAAAAAAAGAAAACGAAAACCCACCCGCTAAAGTTGAAAAACCCCGAAAAGGGCGACTTAAGGCAAGGAAGTCAGGGGCCCGCTAAGGTGAAGAACGCCGAAAAGGGCTGGCTTAGGCAAAATGGTGGGTGCTGCTAGAGTTGAAAACCGCGAAAACGGCGGCTTTTTAGGCAAAATGGGGTAGCTCGCTAAGTTGAAAAACGCCAGAGAAAAGGGCGGCTTAAGGCAAAGTCGAGGCCCGCTAAGGTTGAAAACAATCAAAAGCGGCGGCTTAGGTAAAAATGGATAGCTCGCGTAGTTGAAAAAACACACGAACAGGGCGGCTTAGGCAAAAATAAAGTTTGAATAAATAAGTTCGGAAAAGTGCTGGAAAGCTTAAATGCCAAATGACATTCTCAGTTTAAGCAAATGAAGTCAAGACAATCTGGAGTCAAAGCAGAAAGTAAAAGAAGAACAAAGCAAATAAACAACATACATCGAAGTCTAAAGTCTAAGTCAAAAAAAAAAAAAAAAAAAAACATGCATCCAAAAATCCAAAGTCCAAGTCCCAAATAAAAATAAGGGAAAAACAATAAAAGTCCAAAAACCTATAGGAGTATAGGTGTCCCGTCGCTCCGTGGGGCAACATCCTCCGATTCATCCCTAGCTGTTAAACTCTGTCCAACCTCGCCTGTCCGAGGAGCCAACACAATCTCCTCCCCAATCCCAACCTCATCATCAGCGTCAGCTTGAACCCAGACAGCGGCAATGAACCAGGTTCGATACTGAGGAGAAGTCTGAACACTGGCAGGATTAGGTAAAGGCGTAACCATGTGATGATCTCTAACCCAAGCCCTAAGGACGGTTCGGGTAACACCCGGAGTGATGGTTGAATCAGCTGAAATGTCATCCATAATCGGAAACGGGACCACCTATACTCCATTAGGGTTTTTTATTCTGAGACCTGTTTATTGTTTATCCTTTAATTTTTTTTGGGTATTGACGGAGTTTGGGATTTTGGATGCATGATTTTTTTTTTTTCTTTTTTTTTTTGGCTTTGAACTTAGACCCTTAGACCTTCCATTTATTTAGGTGTTAATTTTGCTTTGTCCCTCTTTTACTTTCTGCCATTGACTCCATTGTCTGACTTCAATTGCTTAAACTGAAAGATGTCTTTGGCAAATTTGCTTTTCAGCTTTTCCTTGTATTATTTTTTTCTTTTAATTTTTTTCCTAAGCCGCCATTTGGGGTCTTTTTTTTATTTTAGCGAGGTTTCTTGTTCTAAGGTTTGGGTTTTTCAACTTAGCGGCCTCGTTTTGCCTGCCTTTTCGGGTTTCCAACTTAGTCCCCCCGCCCCACCGAGCCACGCCGCGATGCCACTACCCATTTTTGCCTAACAGCCTGCACCGCTTTTTCGGCGTTTTCAACTTTGGGTACCCATATTTTGTTTGCCTGCGCCTTTGTTATCGGGTTATTTTTCACTCTATGAGCGGGCCCCGACTTTGTTGCCTAACAGTCGCCCTCTTTCTTCGGTTTGGCTGCCCCAACTTAGACGGGTTGTTTTTTCCCGTGTCTTGTTTTTCACCAGCTTTCCTATTTTTTTTCTTTCCTTCCTTTTTTTCTGGTTTATTGGATTATGGCCAAGAAGAATAGAACGTGTGGTGAAAATGGGGAATGTTTTTTCTTTGTAAGATTAATGGTTTTTAGACCGCGCCCAATGGGCTGCCTTAAATTAAGTCTCCGCATCTATTTCTTTTTTTTCCGAGGGAGTGGTTTTAATGTAAACTCCATTTTTTTCTTCATTTGTGGTTTTAATTAGAATCAAAATATCTTTTTAACTGAGTTATTTACTATGTGGAGCTTGTGGTGGGAAATTCTAACACCCAAATCAACGTCCAAAATGACGCGGTCCGCGTTCTTTCTTTCAACACAGATAGGGTACAGCACCAATTGAAGACGAGCGACTAGCAGTGGGTCTTAATGATTGGGCTTTTGTCACTAAAATTGTCCTTCATGAACCAGACAACCTTTCCTGCCAGTTTTTCGTCTTTTATTGACCCTTCCTTATTCAAAAAATGGTCCGTGGCCATTCGCTTTTTTCTGAATACTGATCGAAGTTGGTTAGGTGGACTCTGGTTTGCAAATCGCGCATTTTCGTCCCATACCCAAGAGTTTGCAAGCAATTGCCATAAAGTTCTTACCCAATTCTGGCTTTTCGCGTGAATCTGGGCTTGCCCCGGATACATCCTCGCCGGACCTGACTTCTAGTCCAATAAGCCAACACGTCGCTTCCATACGAGTCATAACTAAGGAAACTACGGAGGTTGCTGCTAAGTCGGGCGTTCACGCTGGAAGTTGAAAGTCCATATATCTCCACATAGAGCGCATTTTGGCAACTGTGCTGCAGTGCTCAAGGGCTTTGTGTGTTTCTTTTGAAACCGTCGTTCTGTGCTTAACTGAGCGCTTTATCGTTGATAGCTTGGACTGTGTGCAAGGACTGCTTACAGCCAATATGCGTTTGTGGGCCCGATGAAGGGCACGAGGACTTTTATGATGTTTTGGATGTTCCCTTTTCTTCTCAACAAAAATGCAGAAAAATTGACTCTAAAACAGTGGGACCCATTATCAGTTTATGATTTACAAAATGGCGATCTCCGTACACGGAAAAAGACGATTGTTAGTACGGGAACGGAAAACTGAGTTGGCTTGCCGTTCCCGCTTGGCATTCCAAAGGACCGAAATGGAAGCCCGTTGCTCAAATTGGAACCCGGAGGCTTCGCACTAGCAATGGGGATTTCAAGATTGAACCCGGTGGAAGCAGGGCTGGGCCGTACAAGATGGGAGGTCTCAGAAATGTGACCGGGGCTGTCCTCTTTGGAAGCCTTAGGCTAATAAAATTTGACACTCATGGCAACTTCCGTCGCGCGTGCCTCAACGTAAAGTCCCCTGCAAATTCATGATTCGACAATAAAGTAAACCCAGGTTGCACAGTCTTCCGAGCAAAAGGCTGTGACATATTCGCCAATGCATGTGTGGACCAGACTCCCATTATGTAGGGAATCCATGGAGTGGCTGTTTTGGAGCATTCCCTTCCTTCCATCAAGCGCACCTTAGGTGCAGCCCATTGCCAACTTCTCTTAATTAACAGAACTCCCCCCAGTAAAGGAATAAGTTCCGGATTTGCTAACTGTCCTTCCATGTCCCCGTTTTTGGATTCAAGTCCATTGAGATGGATCCCTCCGGGCTAGGCAGATTCATTCGTGAAGAAATGGAAAGTTCAGGTATATCCCAAACTACCAAAGGGCTTTGTCCCCATCCACGCAAATATCATGAATTATGATTGCTGGCTTCTTTTTGGTAGCCGGAAGACTGTCAGAGGGTCCGAATGACTTTGGTCTCCCCCTACACTTACCCAATGGAAAGGCCCAAAGTTGCAGAGCAAATCAGCAAACTGATTTTTAGAGCTGTTCGCGGCAGTAGTGGAAAGGTCTAAAGAGTCCCTCAACTTGACTGAGCCAATTCCGTCCCAAGGCGTTGTAGTGTAAGGAACACAACGTCTTTCCCCCTTAATTTTCCATTTTCCTCAAAGTTTGGGGAGAACAAATTAAAATTGGGAATCCCCGAAAAACCTTGAGAAACCTTTTATTTCGCTTTTTTCCAAGGGCTGGCTTTCTTACCCTTTTTTGTAATGTTAAGCCTTCAACTCGGCTTTCATGAATTGGTGCAGTTTGAAAGATCTAAATTTTGGACTGGCGATCGGGACGTATTGTCTCCCAACAAGGAGTTTTTTTGAAATACGACTTTCCGAACCCCATTTT